>WURT03121570.1:0-11762 GCA_009936505.3 Holothuria glaberrima | reverse complement strand
TTTGGAATTTGAAAGGTGCCTAGATCGCAAATGGTGCAATATTTGAGTGTATTTCTGCCCTAATGAGGAACCAAAAATCTTGGTGACAAATGTTTACTGCATAGAAATATTGCGCCGTGGACGTACTGCACGGAATCAGTCTACTTTCTGAACTTCGAGATGGAAGGAGGGTAATGGGGCTCGGAGGTTAAAATAAAGGCTTGTGAATTAGGAAGTCATGTCCCACTTAAAGCAGACAAATATGATATGCTGACAGCTAGGAACTGGCAAAATTATTCTGGTCAGGCTGATTCTGTCAAAATTTACACCCTCGTAGAATTTGCTTGTCAGATTTTTGTGCGACATTTGCCGCCGTTATTGCGATCTTTGTCGCACAAATACGGGTGGCTAAAACACTGGTCATATGACCCGAAATAGCGCACCTATACGGAAGCCTTAAATTCCCTTTCTTTCCCCGAGTTGCCGACGGACTCGGTCACTCGTCCCATTATACCGTCGGTCGTTGATACAGCCGTCACATGCATGATGAATTTGTCGACGGGCCTTCAACTTGAATGGGCCAATTAGATGAAGAGCCGAAAATCGAAATAGCCGATAGCAGACTGCCGGCGTTCTCTCTTTCTCTTTTGCTTTTTCTTTCCTTCTCTTTTTTCTTTCCATTCTCCGTCTTCCCTTTCACTCCCTTCTTTCCCTCTTCTTTTCCTCTTCCCCTCTTTTCCTTCTACTCTCCCCTTTTTGCCGACAGACAGAAAATTTGCCGACGGCGACCAAATATTGGGGGGGGGGGTGTGACACCCCACACCCGCTCGCTACGGCCCTGACTTTGGGCAACTCTAGAAGTCCAAGTTTGTTACGTATCCCTGGAGCCATTGTTGTCTTAAATTTTTCGCTCCAATACTTACGGAATAAGGAGAAATATTGGTACTAGCAGTCCGGACACCACTAGCTGTAAATGTCTCCAGTCACGGATCATATAGGCCAAGAAAGCTAGTATCATATAGCCGAAAGAAAAGGCTACGGGTATCGCCATGCCTCCATATATTCGTTTTGATGGACCAAGTATTTCTGTGGCTAAAAAGGAATTTTAAAAAATGAAAAAAAATGTTTATGGGCGGGAAGTTGTTGGACAACTTGAAACAAAACATACGATGAGCTACATAAGGAGAATAATAGATGGCAAGCCACGAGTTATGCTTCCTCGAACATAACCGAACTTTTTCGTTATAAAAAGATATTCACAGACAGATAGACGGACAGACAGACAGATAGATAGACGGACAGACAAACAGACAGACAGATGTCAGATTATATCTATAATAACCCTGCATACGTGTCAAGGAAATAGTAACGACTTATATTTTAAACGTAGATAGCGTCTGCATGAGTTGCAAGGAAGTCGGAATGTAAAATTAAAGGGAGAATGCAGTCACCCCAATAAAGAATTGTATAGTAGACTATCCTATTTCCTGAATGGCTCTTGAGAATCATGTGAAAGTATTTTTCTCACTCAGTTGAAACATTTACGAGGGACAACTGCTTGGTTTACTTTGAATATGCAATATTTATGTCCTAAACTATCATGAAAGATACTTGGAAGAGAAATGAAAACAAATCTGTGACATTTAGCTATTGTTTCAAAATAAGTTTGGGACGACTGCTTATGACCTTTAAATAATCGGAAGCTGGTGGCATGAATGTTTCAGTTCTTATCTTAACTTTACTTAAGCCTTTTAATTTGCAGCAAAACACTTCTGTACCGTAAAAGTCGAAGAGTAGAACAAGAAAGTTCATTTAAGGGAAGCTATTTCTGAAGACGAAGAAAATGAAAAGTAACGAGAAGTAAAAGAGAGAAGTTAATATTGGAATTTCATGACAAGTAAAAATCCCAAGTATGGCGAGACCTTATAATACGTTTCCACGTGACACACTTTTTCGGCAACAAACTTCGCTGCGCACTTCAGCTTTATGAGCATATGTATCCTTAGCTGTTGCTATGCCAACCAGAATACCCAGGGTAAAAATAAAATATCTTTGGAGCTGTTGGCATGTAGCCTTCTTTCTCAAAAGTCGTCTTTGTCATCCAGCCAGGGTTGTAGCTGCGATGGTCGGCTCTAGCCAGCACTCATAATTGCCGACCACCACTGCATAAAAAATACATACTACCAGCCAACACTTGTGCACCTGGGCGACCAACACTCTGGTCCAAGCTGTAAAATTGTGAAAGTGTCGTTGATGATGGTGAACTATAATATTGAATATGAGGAATTAACAGGAACCTACAGGTCTCACAATATTGATAAATATGGCACCATTTTGCATCTAAGCACTACAACTTATGCAAAATTTTCAAAACTTGGGGAGGGGACACCCCTCCCCTTATACCTTTTCAGGCCGCGCAATTTAAACAACTACCACTTCAGAAAATATAACCACCACTCACAATTTGCTAGCTATTACCCTGCATTCAGCAGTCCATAAAATTTGTACTACATTTGAATACTTAATTTTACACTTTCTTTTATCCCTAGGTCAGACATTTGATGAAAAAAAGAAAAATTCAACAGGTTTTGATTATACTTCCGTGCAAAATGTAAATACCGTTCACCTGTTGTAGACAGGGGAAGACTGTCACCTGTGTGACATAGGCTATAGCCTATTATGTATGCAGTGACCTAACTACTATGGGCTCGGACCGTGCTGAGCCGGGGACCCCGACCAAAAGGGGGCCCTTCACTGATGCAAAGATAAAGTGTGCATTAACTTGTAAGATGTATCCAGGGGCTGCATTCCTCATTCCATGGCATAAGGGCCTACTTACAAAGAATCTTTATAGCTATGTTGGTAGTAGCGCGCTGTCAAGGTTTAATGTATTTTAGCATTAAATTGAAAACATATTTGTCCGCTGGAAACGATGTGTAAATGGCCATTCAAATATTCTAAACCAAGACGCCCTACATTGATCCTGCATAAATCCTTAGACCTTGGACCTCCTGATAAGGATAAGGGGGCCCTTTGGATCCTGGAACCCGGGCCCCAGGTTCATCTTTACACCCCTGTGTGTATGTCCAGACTTCGACAATGGCTGGACAACTTTGAACGTTTAAAGAAAATAAAACCATCTGCTGTTCTTCACTGGTCTGAAGTTTGATGTGTTCTATGCAGCGTCAGAGACAGACAGTGCAGGGTGAATGCCCAACTGCAACTGAACCCAAAAGTATGTACTCGACAGGTAGACAGACAAGGTAAAGACGGGTGCCAGTTAGCTTTCATGGCGTGATATATTTTTAGAGGAAGGGGAGAGATATGTAAGGATTTATAACGACAATAGTAACATTCATTCTCAAAAAGCTTTCTTGCGGGTGAAGATTCATCTAGAAGGGTTAAGCCCTGGGCCTCCCCACACACAAACACACACCTTTACTACTGGCCTGGAAAGTGCCTTAGTTTACTAAATATTGCATTAACACTTCCCCTACATTGTTTTGTAGCTTTTGTGGGCAATCAGCAAAAAGGAATGAGAGATAGATAGAAGCCATCTTTACTTAATCCACACTCTCCTTTATCTCTCTTAAACAAAAATAGTATTTTAAAATAATGATGACTAATCTTTCTTGCTCTCAAAAAAAAAAAAACCTTTAACAAAACCCAAAGTTTCAAAGTTTCTTACATAAAAACCGAAAGTTTCAATCTACCTAGCTTCGATGAAACCCCAAATTATCTATTTTTCAAGAAAACTCAACTATTTTGGCGCCAGAAAAATTCTGCGTTCAACACCCTACCGGCAAGCCATACTTTTGTGGGGTCTTGCATGAGGTAGCTTCCCTCTCCACCGTCGGGGAGCGTGACCCCCTGCCCCTGTTGAGCAATTTTGGCGCCACCCATGATTTAAAATTGTAGCATTATAGGTAATTTAAATTAACATAGCTGAGGCAACTTGATTTTCAAGGAATCAAATTTAATACAAATTCACTGCTCCGTAGTTCATGATCATATTGTCCACCCTTAGTTTCAAGTTTTCAAATGATTCAACGTTTGTAATTCTTGAAGTGCATAATATTTTGGAAAGAAAGACCACTGTCAGTGGCCGCACCATGATTTTAAAAGTGGGGCGAGAGAAAGAGGTGAGCCAGCAAAAAATTCCTGTTTGTGCGAATTATTCCTATAAGTGTATACCTGTGTTGAAGATGAGCAGAGTGGCTAAAAGTAGGGGGCAAGAAAAAATGCCAACCATGCCCAACTTCGTGGCGCTGTTGTCTATGGTTTGGTGTTGATACTGAATAATTTAATTATAATTACAGATGTTTCTTTCTGTCTGTACCATGATGGTGCATTGTGAATACAGTAATTCTCTTCAAATACAAGGAGTCAAAGATCATATCGAAGGGATTTCATGTGAGGTCACGCGGTTGGGATCGCCCGGCACTGAAGGGCAAAACACGCTCACTAAGCGTATTTATAGCGCACGTGCACGGCCTAATCATGTGATACATATGGAAGCTTGCCCTTCAAAACAAGTGACGCGCGATCACATGACGTCGTGAAACACCGCAATAGCCGGTGTAGCTGAAAGGTACTTTCATTCTCCTCACATGCATAATTCCAAGAAGAAAATTAAGAAATGCTATAAAGGCAATGCCAGCAGATCTTTTCGAAACTCTTTCCCTCCTCTCAAAATACAAAGCCTTAAAAATAGTCTCTTTTGAGTCTATTTCTCTATTACTGAATGGTAAAACTTATCGAAATAATGAAATATTATCACTAGTGCTTTAATAATAGATTGTCTTGCCTGTGTACTGCCATGTACCATTCACTTCAATGTTTTCTTATTTTTCTTACCTATCACAAAAACCATCAGATAAAGGGATATGTTGGAAACTCCGACAAGAAAACGAAAAATACAGAAAAACCAAAAGGAAGGCGAAAATGCGAGAAGCACTCCAGCTACAATATCAATGGAAACAACGATGAATAGTGTGCAGTAGCGACCAATACTGTAGGAAATAAAGGAAAGTAATGATAATATACTTTATTCTGTTCCCAGGCACTTAAAGACGCTATAGCGTTGAGAGGTCAAAGTACATGCGAAGATAAGGTAGATGACAATAACCTGAATGTATTTCTTGACTTCATCTTCCTACCTAAAAACAAAATTTTCGTCAAATGTATCTCGTCGTTTGAAATGTGTAAACACACGCACGGTGTGGAAAGGAAATAATCGTGTTGGAAATGTTGCATAAGAGCAACGATATTCTAGGGAACTTTAAAGGGCATAATCAGTCTTTTCATCTTGAAATCTAAAGTTGCTTCTAAAAACCATGAGATGTAAAACTAAAGAAATTTTAGATACACCTTCAAGGTCTAAAATGTGTCATCCTCCCTCCAACCCCTTCTACCCGGGAGACATTCGAACGAACATTTTCCTGCAAGGTCTACGCTAGGGCTACGCTGCAACTGATGGTGGCTCCCCCAAGTGACGTACTAAGAGCGATAGGAGGAAGCTCTCACCGGGTACCAGCCACAGCTGATTTAAAATTCAGTAAATATTTAAAATTTCAGACCATGTTTCAGACCACAGCTCTACAAAGATAACCACATTTTGGATCTAGATAAACTTATAACAAGAAAAGTTCCTCAAAGAGTAGAGTTGTCGTCTCTCTCCTAAGGCAACATACCCTTCAAATACACCCTACCAAAACAGAAAATGTCTCTAATTTATGAGGATTTCTAACAGTATAATCTATTCAACGCTTTACAAAGCTTTCCAAAGATAGCACCATTTTGCATCCAAGCCACATCACAACGACAAACATTTCTCAAAGAGTATAGTGTTACCCCTCCTCCTATATAACATCTCCTGACTTACGCCCAGGCGAAAAATAAGAAAAACATCACTATAAAAAAGACAATTTTTAAAGATATAACCAGTTCAAAGCTTTGCAACGATAGCAAAATTTCGCACATTATCCGGGCCTCACCTGTACCTTCCCTAGCACCCTTCCCAAGGATGGAACTCATGCACAGGTGAAAAAAAGGATGCCAAAAATGTGAAGGCACGCCACTTGGTGCTCCGCTTAGTGTCATGAACTGCCCCCTAAAAATTTTGCCCAGGCTGCGGTCCTGATATTCATGTTAAACCAAGGTTAGTCCTCATAAAATACGGTAGACCTAATCCAAAATGGGGTGACTACATTTTCCCTTTAAACCAGCCAAATCTTTAATATAGTTTAAAATTCATTGGGATATAAATGCCACCCCAATAGTTAAAATATAGGGCTGTTGGAAGGCTTCTAATGTTGGGGGCTGACGTCATTCAGCTTCTAGATTTTGGTGTCTCCTACGGTGATTTTGACCGTTCGAAACGCAGCTATAATGAAGAATTTTTGAAGGAAACATTTAACCTATAAAGTATCTGTAGCGCCTCCCTCCCACCCGCCCCGGGCTTCAACTGTCCAACGGCCGTGCAACAAAATATACTCAATCGAGTCCAAAGCTCGTTAAGTTCAAGGTTTAATCTTCGGCCTACCGGTGTGCTACATAGTAGTGATTTTGTTTTTGTTCGAATGTAGTGACGTCAAGTTACAATACTTACGCATCAGCTAGTGAACCAGAAGCCCACGAACCAACCAGGTATCCAACGTAAAAGATAGACTGTGTCAAAGCGGCCATTTTCTTTTTGTCGCACACCAAATCGAACTATATCGTAGAAAAAGTATAGGAAAAATATTTAAGGTCCTAAGCGTTGGGAAGAAAATTCCCAAGTGAAGAGTTTGGGGTGAAATTTGCCCTATAACTTGCAAATAATCATGACATGAATTGACGATGTTTGTATTCCTCAGGAAAGGGAATTTCGTCCTTAGGCTCCACCTCATACACCTATGTAAAAGGTGGAGTTCTATAAAATTAAGACTTTTTCCAATTTATACAAGAAATGCTATTAGCACCCCAAAAATCAAACTTTTAGAACTAAGAGATATGCAAGGACAGTGCTGATCTAATCTGTAAACTGGAGAATTGAGAGAGGGTCGAGATAGGGACATCGGAGGAATGGCCTTCCACTTTTCCGAGAAATGGCAAACGTGCCCTGTTTTATACAAAACGTTACCTGTAACGCGGTTTTTTCACCCCCACCCCCCACACCTCTAGGATTAGATCAAAATGGGCCTAAAGTTAAGTTCACTGGTTATCCTATCTACAGCTGAGTGTGTTTTGAAGATTCTATTATCTATGAAAGAAGCAGGTCTTTAGGACTAGTAAGGTAAAAATACGTAGCCCCCCTCAAATGGTTGATAATTTGATTGTTAAATATGCCTATAGAGTAGTAGCCTACGACTCTCCGACCTCCCCCTACTGATCTCATGAAGAAAGAACTGAATTGTCCCTTCCGAAACTATGTACGTTTGCGTCCTAAAATTTTGTTAAACTAGGAGAATACAAACAATCAGAAATAACTTATCTCGTATTTTTTATTCGGGAAAAAAGGAAAATTCTTAATCATGTTGACCACATCTCAAAAAGATCTTTAATTGGCATATCCTCCTGTATTATTTAATTTTGACCTGGATATGTCCAAAGAAATCTCTCGATTTATTCAACACTATTAATGGTACTACTTTTAGTTTTACCTCGCTCACTATCGTGGAACGGTACTGACTTCTATCGTACACCCAACCTTCGGTGCAACCCCTCGTAGAATTCTCTGAGGTACCGTTGTAATACTCTTCCGTCAGCTCGCTCGGGTACTCTTTATCGTACATAATGCATTTGGCATACACCAGTTCACCGTCATCGATTTTCTCAATAGGAATCGAAGCATCGCGGTATTTGTGGATACAGTCAACGTACTGTTCGTTTTGTCCAAAAGTGGTCAGATTACTGTTGCAATTTTGCACGGAGTCTGTCCATTCCTCTACATGGCACCAGTGGTCCATGTCTGCGGTTGCAAACACAGCGATCATTGAATTCATGGCCTCTGGAAGCACCGCTAGGGACACCAAGAAGACGATTTTCATCTGAAATGGCCCTAATTCCCCGATCTGGCCGAGAATATCATCGAACTTCATTTTCGGTTACTATTCGGTGCTGTAAAAGATAGGTAGTCCAGCAACAAACACTGCAAGATATCAAATAACAAGCTTTGATGCAAATTATCACAGCATAACCAAAAAAGTGATGACTAGTCAAAGAGCGCCAGCGGAGCACGAAGTCTCTAACTCCTGCCGCCTACAAATTCTACAGATATGGAGAGGATTACCTTGTAATATCCGTTGTTTTTGGTCATGCCTCTCATTCCATCCCTCTTTTATAAAACGCACAAGATCCATTGACCAGTTGACCATGATCATGGTTCTTTTCCAACAAAACTTCCCCATTTTGTTTGGTGTACCTACTCACAGAAAAAGTACTTCTGGCCCTTGCGTACTGCAAATAATTATCGTTTCCCTCGACGGATTCCACGAGTTCTAATGACTACAAATATACCTTAGCTTGTAACCAGCTTGGTATTTACTTCCATATTGTGTTTAAAACTTACCTGTAGCCAAAAGTAAAAGCTTTATGTTACAAACGTTGAAAAACCAATTCAATGGATCCAATGCCATCTTCAAAGGGCATTTCTGTGCTGATATATAAAATATTGAATGCTATTCACTTAACTGAAAATGGTAGACTATACACGAATTTGTGATGACACTCTTGAACTACTCAAATTACAATGTTGTTTATCTTCGTTTGTTCCTATGCCCCGGCACCTGACTTTGAATCAAAATTTGATCACTTTTTCATTGTTATAATTATACTAGAAGTGACTATACAACCCTCTCCTCATTTGTCACGCAAAAGAATGGTATTTTAATGTCGTATACACATTTTAATTTCAAAAGGGAACAAAAACATTCAGAATTACTAGTTGTAACTTGTACACTGCATGGTAAGGAATGAGAAATAACTAAGAAAACGTGCGCCTGGACTGTGTGTTGAAGAGAATCTAACTTGCAGATACATTGCTGACACCTTAAAGGCATTAGCAGTCGCCCAAACTTATTTTGAGCTATAGCTAAATCCCACAAATTTCCTCTTATTTCTCTTCCAAAGATCTTTTATGATTTTTCAGGACATAATTATTTCATATTCAAGGTGAACCTAGGAGTCACTCCTCGTAAATTCCACAATTTAGTGAGAAAAACGTTGTCACGCGATTATTCATGAAATCTAGAAGACTACTACACTAATTCTAATTGGAGTGACTGCATTTTCTCTTTAAAATAACGTACTGCCTGCAACAAGTGATTGAGTAGAAATTAATAGATAAGGGTTAACTGTTTTTCGTAGTAATCATTCCACCTGTCGAAAAAGTTGCTGAATCACCTTGGTTGTATCATTGTTTTGCAAATTGTCAAGCATAACGGGAAATGAGTGAGATTATCATACGCAAAATTCTTACGGTATGAAATACTATAGCTTAGCTGATCTTAACCAGCATCGCGCTCTTGTTTTACTTTGACAAAGTAAAAAAAAATCCCTTACAAAAAAAAAAAAAAAAACGCATGCTATTCCCACGGAAAGTGGCCCACTTCCCACGGGAAGTCAAGGATTCTCTTGGGATTTTCACGCGAATCATACACTCTCCACGGGAAATCTGAAAGTCACCATGAGAAATGCAGCATTTCCCCTTAACTTCCCGAGGGAAATCCAAATTTCTCCCGGGAAATGGAAATTTCCCTTGTGAAGCTGGCACTTCCCCATGGGATTTGATTCCTTTCTCACGGGAAGTTGTAATTTCCCTTGGGAAATAGTACCATTTCTTGGGAAATGATTATTCCCTGTAAGATTTTACAGATTTCATGGGAAAATGATAATTTCCCATGACATTTGTACTCCACATGGGAAATTGACAAGTCCCCATGGGAATTGTAAGTTTATTTCTCTTAATGTCCACTTCTTGATTGAATGTGTCAATTTCATATGCAATTCCGCTTGAAGATCCTATGCTTTGCACGTACAGTATGTGTTTTACCTTTAACATCAATGAAGCAACTGGTATTTTTTTTTACTTTTCAGCCTCCAGCAAGAAAGCTACTAACATATGTCAGTATGTGTATTTTAATTACTTGCAAGGCACTTAGCTTTACAGTGTTTGTGGTAGAAATGAAAAGATCACAATCGCCATTGCATTTTAATCTTCTGGGGGTGAAAAAGTGTTTAATTACCGGTTAGAAGAAAGCTGCTCTTCTTTCACACCCCTCCTACAAAGCACACGTCACAGCACTTAGCAGTTTAATTGGAAAGATTGTAATGGGACATACCTGTATAGGCCTATTTTTGGCAGGTCTCAGAATTGCAAAGGGGGGGGGTCTTCCTCCAATATAGTTTTAGGGTATTGATCAAAGGTGATCCAGGATCTTAATAATTAAGTCAAAGCAACACCCACTTTTACCCCAGGTTTTCCCCGCAGGAGAAATTCCTTCATGCGCAAGCCCTTTAAACTTATTTTTAGAAGAGTGCGGTAATCGCGATAAACGCGCTATCATGTTTATGTGAACATTGACTGACATAACAGTTACAAGGCCTGCAGGACTATATGATACACTGCAACTCAGCTGTGCCGATCTCTTAAACATTTGCGAGATAATGACAAATAGTAGGCTCCCTCAGTGTCACTTTCTAGGGCTCCCCTCTTCAAATTAAAAGTCTTTAATCTTTAGCATATATCCTGACTGACAATTGTGAACCAAAGTGTAAGTTATTCCATTGAACTCAATTCCGTCCTCCATGATGCATGTAAGCTAACCATTCATTAAGTCGATCAAGTTGTAAATACAGGCTATAATAAGTACAGCTTATTTCTTTACGCAATTGCAATTTAGAAGTTCAGTGATAGGGTCTATTTTCAACAATTACATTACTCATGGAATGCAATTTCTCATGTTTATGTACTCCTATGAATATACCCCAGCACAGTATACTGTCATATCATTACTTTAATTATCACCACTGATTCACTTCTATATATATATATATATATACATATATATATATATATAACGCTAGAATCCACCATAGGGGGAAAAATTTCGGGGCGTGGCATGCCCCTTCGTAAAGGCGAAAAAACAATAAAACACATAAGTTTATATTTCGCCATTTGCTGGCATTTGAAAACAGATGTACAACAACGGTATTTCACTGGCCCACCATTTGTACTTGTTAACAGACAGGTGTACGTAAATTGGTCAACATTGAAGTAATTCCATATAGATTATGTATAGTGAAAAGGACATTACCTCCGTTTACGTATTCCTCTATAAAAAGCGTGTAGTTTCTCAAAGTCGACCTGATTTTTTCCCCTTTTAGACGATTTCCCCTTTTTTAGGCTGGTTTTTTCATACAATATTTCCCCTTAATCCCAAATAAGATATATATATATATATATATATAAATATATAACGTCTATGTTCACGCCCTAATTACTTCGCAGAAAAAGCAACTGTACTTTTTATTTTTTCTCAAACGGGGATACCCATTCAGGCAGTAGTATGTAAACTGGGGGTTCTGGCTCAACCCCCTATCAACCTCTCCAAACTCCACCAGCTACCACCCTTGAGGCACCTCAAGGGCCTCCAACCCACCTAAGACCCTTTAAGGAGCACCTACCACCAGCACAACCCTCACAAGCTCTCTAAGCCCCATCCACCCCTACCCCTACCCAAGCTCTCCAAACCGCACTTGGCAAACACCCCCTACCCCAACCCAAGGCTGACTTCTCTAAA
>WURT03121559.1:0-11762 GCA_009936505.3 Holothuria glaberrima | reverse complement strand
AGGTGAACCGATTACGTAACGGACAAATGGGAAGATTTCTTTCATTTATATATATATATATATATATATATATATAATTTTTAAGAATAACATGATTGTAAAATTAAGCTTCCATAACTGTAAAATGTATTCTGCCATTCAGGGTTTGCTACGCGATGGGAGAGGGAGCTGTGTAGTGTTAGGTAGCAATGTCCTCTCCTTCCCATCACCACGTTGTGTCAGGAGCCTTGTCACAGTAAACGATCGTTTTGTCTTATACTTGTTAGCAAGGGAGAGTAATCAGTAATTTATGAAAAGTTTCAGTTTATTTAGGATGGATCATTTTTTACAGTATTGTTTCTTTCAATGTTTTTATTTGCATCAACCCCCGGTGGGACAATGTCGATACAAGTGTGAATCTACGCACAAAGTATTGTTCGTACCTTGTACTTGCTTGACAAAATTTGCACTATGTTGCTAGAATCTGATCTGAGTTCAGAAAAGATACCACCTTGCAGCATCTGACTCACGTCCTGTGAAATAGATTAGAGAATGAAACAAATTTTTCAATCAGTTTGTTATGGTTTCTCGACAGGTATATACAATTGCTCCTAACCCGAAGTAAATTTTTAACATCTCGTCTTATGCTTCCCTTAGAAGTATCCTAGATGATACTTCAGAACATAAATACTGCAGAATAAAGGAAAACACGTAGGAAGTGGATGTTTCCATGACTTATAACAATTCCGAGTACACAAAATGTTGTCACGTGTTTAAAGAGAGCTAACAAAAATTAACATGGATTAAAGGTATGATAATTCAAAGTAATAGGAATTACCACATTTTGTTCGTATCGGTTAACTGTTATCGTTATTCCCCAGTGAGGTCACACACTGCATTACTGGAAGTTCTTTAGGACACCACTCTTTGGCGTGAATTAGTTGTTTAGCCCGCGGAGCGGACGGTCTTCTTTCGTTTAGCTCATCACTAGGATAAAATCAGCTCGGCAGCTCAAAAGGGGTGGCAGCCACAGAGGCGCTACGCAGGCTAGAAGTTGCTAGGAAATGTAACACGTTCCCCATTGACTATCTGATAGCCAATAAGTCGATTCATACAGCACCTATTCATAGTATACTGCCGTGAGAGTCCGGCATTTGAGCTACCCAAAATATTAAATTTGGGATAATTCCAGACCCGTTGCCAGACAAGGTGTTAAAGGACGGAGGAAATTTAAAATTTGGGTCTTTCATTGAAAAAAAAATGAAAATTTGGGTGTTAAGTGCATATAATTTAGAAATTTTGATTTGTTGAAGAAATTTTGAAAATATGAGGGTTCATTAAAGAGTTGGAACTCCTTAAAGGGAAATATTGCGTTTAAAATGCACCAGCATGGCATACAAAGAAAATAACTTAAATCATTATTAAATCCTTCAGTCTCACCATTAAACTTTAGTAATAGCTTTATTTCTTCAAAATATTCAGTATTACATGAGAAACGGATGTTGCATCATTTGAATTTTTGAAAGTTTGGGTGAACAAATTACTTTTGTTCAACAAATAACCAAATTACTTTTTATGAGAGCCTTATTCCTTAAAAAAGAAGGCTACCGCACAGCCTTATTTTGAAGTGTCTATCATTCTGAATCTGTTTATACTGGTTTAAAAAATATGAAAATTTTCTGTAAAACAAACGCAATATTTCCCTTTAAGGGCAAATAAAATAAACCGTCGGAGCAACTGGTCGCTGTAGGGGATTACATACTTATAGTACCCATTAAAGTTCCCCGACGAAATTAGAACATTTTCCAACAGTAAGGTGGAGGGCATGGTCACCTGGACCCTACCCATATGGCGCCACGCCTGACATTGGGTGGTATGTATCGAGTGCCCTGGCTTAGGAATAACTTCTGGTGTGGCCTATGTGACTTATGTAAAACCCCAAAAAATGGAGCAAATTAAAATATTTGCACATTTTATTTATCATATGAGTTACTAACCTCGTACAAATTATGAATGTCCTCGTTGCCGGAAATTGCAAATATTGGGATGATGTTGTTATCGATCATTTTTTCATGTAACTGACCTAGTGACGGATAATCCTGTCGATTAAAAGATACATCGATTCAAATGTTTTAAAGATCTAGAGAAATGAACATTTCAGTTGCAGAAAGGTTGTTCTTAAAGTGGGATAGTTTTACAAAAGGCAAAAACGTGTCTTTTGCGGAACTTAGGAATTGACGGTGATTACTACTAAAAGTCATTCCAAAATAACAGGGAAGGTTCTTTGTGAAGAATTCAACAACGTAGAAAGCTCTCACATATATATATATTCCAGGGGCCTATTTGGGGAGGGGGCACTTCTACACTCTACCATAGGTCGTTACACCAGGTGTATGTCAAAGCTGAAGCAACTCCCCCAGTTAAAATATAATTCATACTCCGATGTGCAAGGCGGAATGTTACTAACCCGACACCATTTCTCCATTATTGACGTTAATTCAAAATTTGATCCTACTGACTGACCTTACAGAGAAGACTTATTACGTTTTGAGATGTTTCAATACTGATATTCTAGTGTTAAGCTTTGTCACGAGTGAGTAGATGTCTGTGCTCCAGGTTTCAGATACTTCCGTCAGTTCATTAAATGTGTTCACATATAACCAAAGGCCTAGGAAGCGGGGGGAGACTATGCTTCCGGCCCCCCTAGATCTTAGGACGAAAACTCGTTATTTGTCTTTTCTGTAAGAAATGTCAAAAATTTGCAGTAATTTACCTTAAAATTTGTCCAAATGATGCACCAAATTGCATCTAAGGACCCTCAAATATCCAAGAATTCTCTGTCTTGCACCTTAAAGGATAAACCAGCTTAGTCTTGTACGGAGTTACGCAAATATTTTCCTGATTAGTTACTTGACGGGGCGAAAAGCGCAAAAATTAAACCTCTGTGAAAATCCCACTACACAGAATTGAAGTCACGCCCCCTTCTCGGGTTAAATCATGTACAAGGGATGTACAAGACGGTAGGAATTCGATGGTGACGGTGGCACAATAAGTTAGGAAAATTTGTACGCTTCCATATGGGAGCATTTTAACGCCTTGATACATGCATATGCATGAGACCTAACTCTGATTGGCTAAAACTTTAACCCTAACCCTGATACTAACCCTGATTGGTCTTAACCCTCTGTGCTACCGTCGTAGCGTTAGGTACAAACCCGAAACCATCCTCCTGTTATTAATTTAAAGTTGGTATGACACGACCAATGTAAGTTTCTCAGTAAGTAATCTTTGGGTACAGCCTGAAATAAAACAAATGTCTCCGGACTAAACTACGTACATATATACCAAAATACTACCATGTGAATTCCCAAATACAGGCCAGGCTCAGCCCATTCAAAATCCGAAAGCGGAAAAACGTATGAAAGCGCGTCTCAGGATGATACGTCATTGGAGGCACGGTTAGTAACACTACCGTAGGCCTATTAGGCAACGCACCCATTGTTCTACACACCGAATCATGCGCGTGCTAACGCGCTTTAGCTGGTACATCATTGCAAACACATGTTCTACGATACTAGAGCAGCGCGTGTGACCAGACTGTGAATGATGCGCGTTGAATACTTAGCATAGACCTTATGCATATGATGTCACAGAGTAGAAAGTGCTCCCTCCTTTGGAGGAAAAACGCGTATCGCTGCAAGTTACACCAACAAATGCAGACAGCTGATTTTTCAACCAATCATATACGCGCGTAATTCAACTGCACGTGTGCGCGAATCCACCCCGTTCGAGCACGTGTGCTCCATTGTCTTCCTCCAAATTGACGTCAGTGTGACGTCAATGCATAAGGTCTATTCGCAATAACACTGTCAAATGAACAACCCACGGTGTATCTAGGCGTGTTTGTAACCTGTCCACACATGTGCCTAGCTGTTCTGTACAGCGCGCCGGCCTCGTTCTTTTGTGCACAAAAACAGTACTGAGGCTTATGTAGGGAAGCTAAAACACGTGCGCGCATATGCCCTCCTGCAAATTGGCCAATGATATGCCTCGAAGCCCTCAGATCGCCGACGCTTTGTGCTCTGTATGTTGCACAGATATTGTGATGTGAGTCTTTTTATGAAGTTGCTAAGATACCTTTATCTCAGCGCTGTATAGACCTTATGCACATGACGTCACAAAGCCATGAAGTGCGCCCTCCTTTGGAGGAAAATAGTGGAAAAACAGACGACAGCAGGTCTATGCGACGTGCATGCAACAATTACAAGCACTTCGGTTAGTCATTGTAGTATATATGCCTTCTAATAGGCCGTAGACTACACTGCAATAGGCCTATGTAGTAGTAATTATTCATCCAGCATATATAAATATGGTAAAGTTTTGTTGTGTAGTCGGATGTTCGAATCACAGTTACAAAAGCGAAGCTATAGTCATCAAATTACATAGTGAACTGATTTCATTTTTCATTTTCTGAAAATACAGAAATAGCCTATAGATTTCAGCAATTGTGACATAGTCCATAGCTATGGTTACGTTCATACACGCGCATACGCGTACGTAGCAACATTCACTGCAGGGATCTTTTGCGGGGAAAAAATGTACAGCCATGGCCTAGGCATAGTTCAGGGAACAAAGTGTACGTGAGAACTAGGCCTCTAGGCTAATACTGTACTAGCCCGCAGTCTGTTGACCTAGTATATGGGGTCGCTTTGTGGTCTCCCATACTAGTGCAGGGAACAAAGTGTACGTGAGAACTAGGCCTAGGTACCCTAGGCTAATACTGTACTTACTCTAATTTCTTCTCTTGTGTGTTGACTTGGTGTTGAAATCATGTACAAATATAGATCACTCCATTCTACCATGGGAATGACAACTAGGTTAAACTCTCGGTACTCTTCTTCAAGCAAATAAGTTTTTCTTTTTTTTTTTTTTTTGAGATCAAATGCGATAATTTTTAGGTGTACTTTTGCTTGGATTGCCTGCCCAACTCCTTAGAACATTTTGACAAAGAAATCGGAACAGTAGCCATTTTAGGCCTAGGTTCGATCGGTAGTAGAATAAGGTAAAGGACTGATGTGTGAATCGACCGTTTCCGCACTGCAGTGCTGTAGCGCTACAGTGCTACAGTACTGCACTGCAGTGGCCCGGCAGCAGATGACGCAATGCAGACAGTTATTTGTGTATTGTTCTACGCGTCTAAGTGCGAGCGCAACGTCGTGCATACAGTGCATGCTTCATTGTTTTCCTCCAAATTGACGTCAGTGTGACGTCAATGCATAAGGTCTATTAGTTCCACGTCTAGATATCCTTATATAGCGCAGTGTTTGTGCCTCCGATTGCGTCATAACAGTCAGGTGACCTGTTGCGGCATTTTTCGAAACTGGATTTTGTACATTCTTCTTCAAATTTTATCAATGCCGAATTGCAGAGGTTTTAACTGTGTGTAATGATATTTATACAATACTGTATCCAATCACGCAATACACAAAAGTTAATTTGGCCGTGTCATGCCAACTTTAAACTTATTGTACAACTTCTTAACAGGCACACGCTTCCCTCCCCTCATATCACAGCTTGCCATTCCGCTCTTCATACATAATGCTTTCACACGTGTTTAGCACCATCATTACCATTGGAATTTTTTTGAAGGTACCCCTAAGCGGCTTAATCCATAGTGACGTTGGAAGAAAGCATTTTGAATGACTTTCCAGTAGAATGAAGTGTTGCTTTGAAAAGGGACGCAGAGTCTCAATAAAAACATGCTGAGGCTATTGTTTTCATTAAGACCTTTTGTGTCAACTGCTGTATACAGGACGTATGGAAATCTTTTCATCTCAAAAGGAATACATTCAAAAAAGAAAAAAGATACCAACTGCAACCGAAAGAAAGTTAGGGGTACGACTTGATTATGTGGGGTATGCAAATGCAATAGCTTCTATTGACCTGATGGGTGATTGGGAATAGGTGTGTAAAATATAAAAAAGGGGGTCGGTCAGTGGAGGAAAGATTGGCGATACATGCGCTATCTGGAGGACAGAAATGATAGCACTTTGAGTGTAACCAGGGGTAGTTTGGGGAGCCTTCCCCCTCCCCAGGATGAAAAAATTATACACTCTATTACCAGCGTTTGTCAATATTGAAGTAACCCACCCCATCCCATCCCTGGGTAAAAAGATGACGCATCAGCGGATGTATTCATATGATAAATACTTACGTAAAGGTGCGCATCTGCATATTCATTGTCCGTCAGATGACAATTGCCGTCGTTTGGCTTTACAATTCCTGCCAACTATATACAAAATATAAAGTCTTACTTTGTGAATGATATTAAGGAGCTAAGTATGTACAATAATAAGGGTCTGTTATAAACAAACAGCTTTAATTAGTTAGGATCAGAAAAACAACAGCAAGGCGTGACCATCAGTGTTGTAAATGTTTGTGTTCTTTGGCAACAAACAACAGAGCAAGATAGTTCTTAAATCCTGTTTTGTCGGACGAACCCCTTTGATAATCACGCATACGTAAACGTTTAATATATGTGTACTTATGCGAATGCATACACGGATAAGTTTTTGTACAGAGTTACATACAAGTAGTTTGGAATAATAAAATAATAAGATGACAGTACCAACTCAATTTGCTTATGCTTTTGTTCCTTTGGAAAATGTTTACAGAACCTTGGAAAAGCATTCCTTTCTTGCATAAAATTTTATGAAAAGAGGATGTTTTTGTCAAATGACTTTATCACAATATAAAACATTGGGCACATCTTGGATGAAAATAAAGAGACCTTACGCAATACAAATATCAGTAACCTGTTAAGTAACCTTGATTTAGGCGAAAAGTTAAGCCTCTGATCTACTCCTATAGCAGTCTAATGCTTTTTCTTTAAATATTTACCATTCCGTCACCTTCGACATGAAATGGAGCATCTGAGGAGATGAGAAGCAATTTACGAGCATTGTTTCTCCATCCTATTTCCTCCTGCAATTAATAAATTAAGATGTAATATAAACAACTTGAAGAACGAACAGACGGTTCCAAATGTCAGGATCCATATTATGTAATCATTGGTTTTAAAAATAAATAGATGTCGCCCTTTGTATCTTCTGCAGTACACCTGGGCCCAAGTCTCAGCTAAACCCCTATTGTTTTTACCTCCTGAGACTGCCGACACTTAGCAATATTGTTGTTATGACCATTTCCCATCATCAAAGCCTGTATAAAGTGATGAAACAGACGCAGCTCTTTGCAGCTTTTACAATCCCCCCACGCTTCACTGCCGATTCTTGATTCCTTCCTGAATGGTTAAGAGTTTTATGCAATATCACGCGCATCTGTATGCATGTGTGTCTGTATGTGTGAGTCATATTGAGAAAACATTTTTAAGCATGATATCTGAAAAAGGATAACTTTGAGGAATCTCAGACTTTGCTTGTAGATGTTCCACATTAAGTTACAGACTCCCATTGCATTTAGTTGGGGTAAAAGTTCACTTGAGATGACCAGACGTCACATGCTCAAACTGTCTTGCACGCATGACATACCACATACACGTGCTATAAATCGAACACATCAAAGTCTTTCTTCGCCCGGCACCATCCGGCACAGCTCGGCACTGCACGGCATCGCCCTTCACCATCCGTTCTGATTTCATCTCCTGAGACTGTTAAAACTGAAGTTTTACTTTAAACAATCTTTTAGCAACTCATCGTCCTTGTTGTGGTTTTGGCCCCCGAAGATAAATTGTAGTTTAGAGGGACGAAATATTTTTCAGTGGAGAATACACCATAATGCATAAAGACAATGGTAAATTCTAATTTACCAGAGGGCAAAAACTTTTGAGGAGGTGATGGTTCCACTCCTCCCCGTTTGGCTACGCACTTGTGTATTCTTTGTAGTCGAGAAAGTTTTGTCATTTAAATTACAATTGAAAATAAGAGGTATCTTTCCAATTTGATCTTCTGTTTGTGTCAGCTAAGTCATCGGGAACCCAAGATAACTATCTGGTCTGCTAGTAAGAAACATATCCGTACCACTAAAACAATTGTCAGAGGCGCGTGCCTAACTTTCTAACAAAATCCAGGTTTTTTTTTTTTTTTTTTTTTTTTTAAAGGCCGAGACCATTTGTTAAAGATCATCATTTAGTATAGGTGATGAAACATTCTGCTGCATTCATTTGAAAACTACTTATGCATTCCACAACCAATAATTTTTCAAATGTCTTATCTACTTTGTCTTACCTTGCACACTGAAGCTTGCATAATCGCATCTAAAGTGCCCTCAGCGTTGTCCACATTACCAGAAATTTTAGTAGCGTTGACTTTTTCCTGAAAAGCGAGTATTTCAGACAATAAGTGCGTAACATCAATAAATTTTAAAATGTTTAAAATGTCAACCAATGATTCTGGTATCCTCTTAATTACATAGATTTTAATAACAAGTTCAGTTGAAATACGTTTCAGAAATTGTCATTATAATAAATATAACTGTGTGCACGGATACTTTAATCATTTATGTACACTATAGTCAAGGGCAGCATTTTGAGTTGAACATTCGGGAGAGAACCGTTACAGTGATGTTTACTATACGTTAAGTTAGGTATCAGTATCGACCTTAATGCACATGACGTCACAGGGGTCAAAGAAAGAAAAGTCGCCTGCTCAGACGACCCGTATGTGGGCCTACACATTCTTGGACGCCCAGTAGTGCAGTCTGGCCCCTCAGATGGCGGTTATCAATAGGCGATGACGTAAATACATAAGGTCTACACTTAAACGTAAACAAACGCATACGTATACGGACATGTATTTCTACACAATGGGGCTGGCTATGGCAAAATAGCTGCCCGGCGTTTTGTCTTACCGACATAGGGCGCTTTCATATGGGTCCTAAAGTATTGCGAAATCATGTTTTCATTCGTACGAGTGGTACGTACTAAGCTAGCTGAGAAATAGAACTGCTAATACCTCGAAGAGGGTTTTGGTCCAAATGGAACAGTTATCAACTTGACTGTTTCGAGAAGAGTCAAAACTGAGGACTAAGCTTAGAATTAAGAATTTTGCTCGTGAAGTTGGTGCTAATATAAAAAGCGGCTATCGAAGTGATTCACCACGTCTAGATGTATATGTAGGCTACGTGTAAAACTGTGTACCTAAGTCAGGACTGCCTGTGAAGCTGTGGCGGTTGTGAAGCTGTGGTGGAAAGGGTGTCGAAGACTGATTATCTGGGGGTATGAATTGACGAAAACCTTACGTTTAATTGCCATATATCAAAAATATTGAGCAAAGTGTATTATATTTTATCTAGTTTTGCTTACGTTGTGTCATTGTTTTAACAAAAGTGCGAAGGAAAATGTTTTTAGATCTATTATTCTGTCTCATATTATCTATGCTGTACCTGTCTGCTATCACTTTATTTCATGCAAAGATAAAAACAGGATAATCAAGTTTCTAAAATATACGTCACAGGTATTAAATATCGATTGCCTTTCAATGACAGAAATGATAAATGTGTCTGCTAAAAGTGAATTTGTTAGAGTGACGAACAACATAGAGAATGATGAAAGTCACCCGTTGCATGCTGCACTTACAAGCCTTTTGATAAAATCGGCAAGGATTCTCAGGAATCCAAACATCTTGCCTAAATACCGAACTCAATTATACAGGAACTCTTTCATCTACCGTGCTGCAATTTATCTTTAACGTCTTGTATTTTTTTTTTATATTTATCTTTTTAATGATCTTAATCAATATATGTATATATATATGTGTGTGTGTATATGTAATTATATAATCTACTGTAAGTTCCTTTGTGTCACTTTGCTTGTAATTATTACCGGTATTTATTTTAGAGCCTTTAACTTGTTTCATTCTACATTTAGCCACTGAGTGTCTTTATCTTTTTATGTGTTAACCTTTTTAGTTATTTACCCACCTTTTTCATTCAATTATGTAAATTATTTTATCAATTGTTGCATTCTTTTTGACTTTCTGATGGATTTTTAACTCCTTTTTATAAATACTTGATATTTATACTGGTTTGAATAAATGAACTGAATGAAATGGTAGTATAGGCTAAAATACGCTCATCAGGCCCGCATAAACCCGTGTACCTACTGCAAGCGTACAGAATTACTTGACTCAGCTGCTTTCCCTCATCTACATAAAAACATTGGTGTTTCGTCGCAAACAAAAGGGTTCATCCCACAAAAGATCTGATCACAGAAGAAAAGTTTGGACACCATCAAGGCAGTAACTCAGCTGTCTGCAGTGAACTTCATTCCAGTGCCTCAGGTTATCAATATCATGCAGCATGCTATGGTAAGGGAGCATAGGCTCTGTATAATTAACATTAGGGTATGCACCATCTATTGATAGTATTTACTGTTTGTTTATGGGCAATATTTTGCTAGTTTTTAGTACCTTGCAATACTAAGACACCAAAGAAGCTCTCAGGTGGGGGCTGGACATTGTTCTGGGTTCCCCTCACCCGTTGGGTGTTTCTTAAATATTGAACTGCCATAGATGCAATTTGGTGCTACATATTGTGCCTTGAACTCGTACATTTTTGGGCACCCCACACGTCAGATGCCAGTGTTGTAAATAGGGATGGGCGGTTACTAGGATGACCATTTGTCCGGCTTTTCGTGTCTCCTGTCCACCATTCAGGTTCACACGGAGCCGAACGCTGAACATACCCCTATTCTGAAAATTCTAATGTAAACCTTCCGAACAACAGACAGTGAGGGACTCAAAAACTAATTCTTTACACCGGCACAAAGTCTAGGCTCCTAGACTACACGCGTGGTGCATCAATCACATGGTCCACATCTGCCGAACAAGTAGGCTATATACAGTAGGCTATGTGTACTAAACAGCAGATATTTAAGGACTGTAATATGAACTGAATAACGTAGCGGACTCATGCATTCGTAATACTAACAGGCGGAGCGTATTTTCAAACACAACATCCCATATTTCACACTCTAATCATGCAGTTTAGAACTTACCGGGAAGGGCCATTTCGGGCCATGGGGGGGGGGGTGTGAAGCCCAAAACCTGGTACGCTACGCGCCAACCCATTGTGGCACCTTGCTTAGTAGCTAAGGTTGTCTTCCTTTTTTGTCATCAGGGAATGGAAACCCTAGCAGTTACCGTGAGATTTTAGTACCGGTACCACTGGTTCAAGTTACCCAGAACCGGTATTGTGAACAGTACCAACTCATGGTTGGAAGCATTTTGGCAGTATTATGGTGTAAACCTGAAATACAGCATCCAAAGCCATACAGGAAGGGTTGATGTTGACATGAAATATGATAACAGGCTCATACGCTGAAATTACAGCTGGACTCTGTGTACTATGGTTGTTGACATGGAAGACAGAATGTTGATTTCATTTTCGGGGTGGGATATTTTTGTGAAATATTTTAATCATGGCACATTGTTACATAAAACAAATGGTACAATTATTTTCGTTGGGTTCATTTACCGGTACTGCTAGCACCGGTATTTATGTCAATACCGGTACACTGCCCAACCCTAGTTATAAAATTAGTATTTATGTGATTTCCCAAATATAATGCTAGGCCTGTGGCAACCAGGGGAAATGCCTTTAAATAAACCGTGCTTTGATCATATACCCTAGTTGAAAGTCACAAAGTGTACTGCTTACTTAAGAGAATTTTGAGAACCAATGAAGTAGACCTACTTATTAGTTGCTATGACAGCATTAACCATGTCATAGAAAGATGTGTGAGGGTGTACAAAAGTACAGCACACTAC
>WURT03121537.1:0-11763 GCA_009936505.3 Holothuria glaberrima | reverse complement strand
ATGTCATCATATTGGACCTAACGACTGTTGCAAGTCCAAAACACGACAGATATACTTCGCTATTCGCTCGTAAAAAACAAAGACAGCGACGCGACGCTGCTGAGGCTCAGCCGATATATCCGTGCATAGATTTTTGCATCCGTCACTCCTTGACTATATATAAAATTTTGACTGTGGCACTTTGCTTAGCCAAGCATCATGGATGTTTTGTGTCCTTAAAGGTGCCATGCGAGAACATGGGGTACAAAAGACTAGATAACTCAAAATTTAAATTGAGCCCCCTACCTTTGACTTCCCACTTATACAGTTATTGCAGATAGGTTACCGGTACTTTTAATCCCAGAGATCCTAGATTTTTCTCTTGGTGTCTATTAGCTTACTTTGTACATAATTCCAGTTCCATTTATGTTTCGGCAATAAATATCGTATAGAGTTGATTATTGTACCGAAGACCAGGGTAGCTCTTTTGCCTTATTCTCGTCTTCCAGCTGTAGAAGTACCTGTTTTATTTATTTATTAAGCTTGCAAACCTTTAATTTAGGAAGCTTCCGAGTCTCTCAAAAGTCAACATTTTTATTCTTTGAAACAGCCCTTCCTGATAAATGTTACTCTTTTACCAGAACGACGACGAACGTGTTTGACTTAGTAGCATTCTTGCAAGTCTGTTTACAGGCTTTATACCCCCCATCACACCAAATTAGTTCTCAGTACGTTCGAAAAATGTTTTCGAACGGGCTCCAACTTTGTATGAACGAAGGGGACATAGTAGCAACTATTTACAGTCTGTTTACGAAATTCATGGACGGGTTCGGCAGTTCGCGCGGGGAGGGAGCTCTAGAACTTTGGGCCTGCTCAAAATTTTATCCCGTCCATCCCGTTCTGCAATTAGGCGGATTGACAGCGTACTTAAAACGGGACAGACGTACTACGAAGCCATTAGGAACATGTTACAGCGTGTTGCAGTAGGACATAAATTTCAGTACGTGTGTACACCGACTCCGGGGTCCATTTGTAGCTCGTTTATTCCGTTTGGCGCCGCGGACGCAGTTCGAACTAGCATCGTATTTTACGCCAAACTGCACATTTTGCCATGACTGCAGCCCGTTGTAGTACGTTTTTAGAACGAGGTGAAACGGGATAAAACTTCTTTGGTGTGACGGTAGCATTAGGAATTTAGGACGCAGATAGAGCACATGTAAGTTCAATGCGGACGCGAGAGAACGCTTAGGTGTACAGTTCATGCCGGGTCACTGCCGTTTTATGATGACAACTTACACCTGGCCAGGCTGGCCGGCTAAAACGCGTTTTGGAAAACCACTCTTTTGGGCCTTTACAAGAAGACGAAACCTTTCCTTCATTCATGGCAGTTGGTTCATTAACTTCAGCTTTCTCCAAACTACTAGTCTACACACGACCAGCACACTTGGACTAAATTTGAAGGAAGCCGAGTCAACAATTTAAGGAATTCTCAAAATGACCTCTCCTGCTGACCTGAATCAACAGTCTTAGAAAACTACCAAATGCAGTGACGTAACCAGACTTTTTCATCTGCCGGGCTGGGGGCAAAGGGTTGAAGTGGGGGATAAACAATTATGACACTAACCAAATGGGGCACTTCCATCAGTTGGCGCGTAGCGTACAGAGAATTTTTTTTTTGATAAAAATACCCAATATTTTTTACCTTCGAATTTCATTTGGGGGCAATCGGGGTTCTTCGACTGGTTACGCCACTGAACAAATGTGAACTTTGCATCATTAAGACTCTAACTCCGAAAACATTTCCACCAAATTTGAATCATATCGTCGGAGAGTTCACGAAATAGTAGCCACTTTAACATACTATCAAAAAGTGACAGACATTTCTTACCCGTATTCGGCTATAGCAGCTGAGCTAAAAAATGTATAGGCGTCAATACAGAAAGGAACCACATCAGTTCAGTTGAAAGTGCGTATTGATACATGTTGACAAAATGCTGACAAAATTCCTATTGAAGAAGACGGTGTGCTAGACATGATTTCTAACAATCAATTAAGCCCATCTAATGCATAGGTGAGACTTTCTCCATTTTGATTTAAAGAATTCTGAGATTCTAATCCATTTCACAGTGACTAAACCTGCGGTTAGTTGATGAGGTTTTAGTTTAGCTCAGTTTTTAAACAATAGGTTTAAGTCGGGCCAGCCACGACCTTTTTCCAGTTGTGGCTCACTGGCTTGTTTTCCCTACTCCATTGCTTATGCTGGGCACCAAGAACAATGGTAGTAGGTTCCACTTTTTAAAGTCTTTGGTATGACTCGGCCGGGATTCGAACCCCAGACCTCCTTCCGGCTGCAAGTCGGATGCCCTAACCACTTGACCATGCAGTCGGTTGACTTAACCTACGGCACTACCGTATATTCAGATATTAGGCACAGATTAACCATGCAAAGAAGTTAAAAATGGGAAGTAAACTAGTTTTCATGAGGCTACAAAAGTGGAAATATTATTAGTGGCCCTTTATGTTTTGATATGTTAAATTTCACGTTAAGTGAAAATATTTCAAGAGAATCTCTAAAATTACATCCAGTGTTCATTTATTATAGTGATTTCCAGATTATTTGTGACCATGCTGGAGGTTGCTAGTGGTCCCCGGCTACGTTTTACTCGGTTACATGCCAAATTACTAGATGTATTGACGGATTATCGATTACCAGATTGACTTGGAGTGTTTTCATAGGATCCCTTGAAGCAATACCGTCGTTATTAACCGCAATATCCAGAGCGCTGTGAACATCGTAAGCCTCTTGAAAAGAACCTAAACAAGAAAGGTACATTTTTGGTATATTTATAAAAACTATACAAATCACGGAACGCCTCCCATATAAATTTTAAGGCTTCAGCGTCGAATCATTGATATTTTTAGATTTTTTGTTCGTCAATGTTCCCAGGTAATATTATTAGTCGGTGTGGATGAATCCGGACAAGTGAGAGCACAAAAGAAATAGAAGTAGCTTTTCCTTATCTAGAATATTTGCTGAAGCTTGAAACTATTAATAACTTCAAGATTTTAAATATAGGCTAGTATAAATAAGAGCGGTCCCCTTGCCTAGCAGCTCCCTCGAGAGAGTATGTAAATTAACCTATTATGTAAGCATCATAATCTTCATCGTATACAATTTTCAAAGTACAAATGTATCTATTCAAACTCACTTTTCAATTTTTCCTCATTGGTCACGTCACAATGTATGAATTTAACTCGATCGTCTCCAAACTTTGCACCAAATTCCGATTCAACTTTAATTCCTCCTTCTTGGTCAAAGTCGAGAACAACGACTAACTGAAAAAAAATATTGGTAGATCAAGTGGTAATTTGTTGTGGCTCCTAAACAAATATCAACCCCTGGCAGTAACTTTGCAAGTTTCGATGGGGATTTTCAGCATCAGCACAGCCGCCGACCCCCTCCCCACCCACCTCCATTGGTGGTGAAAGGGGATGAAGGTGGACCCAGACTGAAAGCAATTCAAAAACGTGATGGACCGAATGTGTCTTAATCCGTGGTTCGTGATTACATCGAACCCCTTACCTAATTCTTGTTTGAAATTTATTGGGGCGTAATCCCCTTATGCATTCTCTATGTTTCCACATTGTCATTGTATACAGCTCTTTTTCTTCTTCTACAAACTCATGGTCCAACAGGCCTATTCTTTCAATAGGGGTCATGAAGCGATAGAAACAACTTATGCAAATACCACGTACGGCTATTTCAATAGAATATTATATAATTTACATCTTGATACCAAAATAGTATCTCTATCTTGCCTTTTGTGTTGAAAAGTAAACATTATAGTCAACCATGGTAAACGGGACGTAACCAGTGTCTTAGACGTGAAGGCCAAAGTACGTTTGGATTGCCTTCGTAGTAGGCTGTACGGCATATTCCTTGTACAGTCATAGCTGAGCAAACAGAGTCCGCTCCGCGGGGTAATTTTTGGAGAGACACCTACGTCCATCATTAAGCTATAATAATCACTAACACCTGCAACTGCAATTTAGCTGTGAAATTTTTGGGGGTATAGTAAAAATTGGAAGAGAAATTTCCCATCCGTGGCCCCAGGCTCGATGTCATCGTATAAAGTAGGCCTACTGCCAGTATTCGTATGAGGTATCAACTTAATCAGTATAGGAAATAGCAGTGAACGCATTCTTGAAAATATATCGCGGTTTTAGCGTTACACATTGTATGCACCCACTATCTCCCATGATGTTCGTATTAAAATCATTTGCAGATCCTGGGCTTAGTTGGGGAGGGGTAGGTTACAGATGTAGCAAATGGGATGACCTCCTTTCCGAGACCTTCGTAACGGCTTATACCCACAGGGCAAGCGAAACCTTGGCAATATTTTGGAGAAATTTTAGACAGGATATCACTCTAGCATTTCCACCGTCGAGCAAATATGATTTGGGAAGAAAGAGTAACCCGAGCTCTGGAAACATAAGCTTCACCTCAAATGTCTCCTGTTGCTCCCTTAGAAAAATAAAGTTTTTTTTTTTTTTGATTTCCCAAGTAAAATTGCCTTTTTATTCTGCTTGAATTTAACATTTCAGTTACAACGATAAAGTGAAATGAAGTAACAAGGGAATACTTCTACATTCCCCAATTTCAAACTGGGTAGAAAGCATTTACTTTCTTAACTTCAAGCAGGGAACAGTGGCGGCACCAGGATACTGAAAGCGTGGGGGCGGGGCAAAAGAATATGTTGGGGGTCACAAAATTCGGGCGTAGGGCGAAGTCGAGCGCGAAGCGTGTGGGGTCCAGGGGCGGGCCATGGGGCCCCTGGTGGGGTCCCCGGAAGCTCTCTTTTGGCATATCTCTGGGTGAAAAATTAAGTCTCAGGTAGGTATATTTTGGTTCATAAAGCATCATCCAGTGTAAAGATTCAAAATGATTTACCCAACTGCGAAGCCCTCGGGAGGTCTGAGGTTTTAGTATATCTCTGGGTGAAAAATTAAGTCTTAGAGTAGGTATATTTTGGTTCATAATGCATTTTCAAATTCCAAATGATTTAGGCTATTCCACTTTACTTCAGGAGCTGAGTGGGGGAAACAGGGTGAAAAGGTTCTGACTGGGGGAATTTCCCTTCCACCTTCCCCTCCCCTGGTGCTGCCACTGAGTTTTCTTCCAGCTCCCTGCTTCAAGAGTCTGCTTGAAAAGAACTTGCGTGCCAGTAAAGCACCGTAAAGCATATCATACTTGATTTTAGTATAATGATTATATACAGTTGGTTTCGTCTCCAGTCCCCGAGCATGGATAAATCATAGTTCTTAGTCCTGAAAACCTTGTCAGACAGATTTACTTCCTCATTCGTATCTCTTTGAAGGCTGAACTAGATGGACATGCTGCAAAGGAGTTCTACAAAAGGATGATATCCTCTTGAGCGTCAATGGAGAGGAATGCTTGTCCCATGCATGCTCTCACTGTCTCTCTCATCCAGGGTATAACTTTTAGAAACTTGACGAGCTTAAAAGAAAAACGAAAATCAAAATACAAGAAAAAAATTGAAACGTAAGCAGCCTACCTTGGCACCACTTTCGAGTAGTCTTAGACACAGGGCCTTGCCAATTCCTGAGGCTCCTCCTGTCACAAGGGCCACTTTACCGTCAACTCTCATTTTTCAGAGTTTATTTCTTTATATACTACTGCAGAGTTTCTATTCAAAGCATGTGATTATTCTGCTCTTGTTTTACAACTGGTTATATCTTCACTTGCTAGTCCACTAAAAGAGCCGAAAGAGGCTAATAAAAAATAACATGAAAACAACCACGCAAGGTCTGTGCAGACTTACTAACGTATAGAAGTACAAACTAGCTTGTTAGAAAAGAAACACTCCTTCTCATGTTCTACCTTTGACGATTACCATATTCTTGAGTTTTACGTTTCCTTCTTCTCCGGGGGTGCTGCAGCACATCCCCATAAGTATATTTACTCAAAGGGTGACGATATGTACAGACTGTCTAGAATCTTGATTTATTGTACAGATTATTTGGTTGGTTGATTACGTCTAATAAAGCTCATACGGTACCTACTTGACAGTCAAACCAGGGAGCCGTAACAGCTCATGGTCAGTTGTAGTTGGATTATTTCAGACCCGAATTTATTTTTTAGTTGTTAATGAGGACTGAAACCTAAACATTTCGGCGAAGCTTTCATTCAATTACTATTTTCGGTTTTCGAGATATGACTAGCTGAAGTTATCTCACTTTTTAAGAAAAGTTAATCTGGAATAATTGATGACCAGTTATTAGTATTATTTTACTAAAAATATGCATTCAATTTTATACCAGAAATGAATAAAGCGAATAAAACCTGAGCACTGCAGTATTCCCAATTTTACCTAACGTTTGGATAAACTAGCTACCCTTATCAACCCAGAGGTAAAACGATATTCATGTGCCATAATGTCGGAAGACTTCACCTGTTCACTATTTCAGTAAACTGTTCCCAAAAGAGATCAGTGGAAGAGAAATCAGGGCCGTAGCCTGCGGGAGGGGGGGGCAACTGCCCCTTGAGATTTCCAAACCGAAAATGAAAATTGGCCTACTTAAGAAAATATACTAAAAATCACAAAATTTCACTGTCCAAATTATGATTTTAAGGCCCCCAAAACGTGGGAAATCGCATATCAGGGTTCATTTTCTTCCTAAATTTTCACGGGGAGGATCCCCGAACCCCCGCCTTTGAATATTCTTAGGCGGATTTCTCCTAACGAAAGAACCATCTTTCTCCAACAGGTAAGGTCGCTTGAATACACCAGCATATCCGTTGGATAAAGATCAAATAGCCTTTGATTACCTTTAATAACAAGCTAAACTCAAATGAGCTGATAAAGAAACTTTCTATTTAAAGGGCATAAGCAGTCGCCGCTCACTAATATTGAGACAACAGCTAAATCTCTCAAATGTCCTCTTATTTCACTTCTAGTATCTTTCTTGATATGTTGTAACATAAAAAATGGATTTTTATATGTAACTTTTAAGGCCTTAGATTTGTCATCTCCCCTCATCTGGGAGACATTTCGACCGAACCTCTTTTGCAGGCCTATACTATGGCTACGCGCCAACCGATGATGGTTCCCTCAGTGGGGTAGTAAGAGCCCTAGGGGGAAACCCGCACAGGGTACCAGCATTGCACAGATGCCATGACACAGCCGATAATTTCAATCCATAATTAACATTTCAGATCATATAATCAGTCCAAAGCTTTTTCAAAGATAACACCATTTTAGATCTCGGGAAGCTTAGAACAAAAAAAATTTCTCAAAAGGTAGAGGTGTCATCCCTCCCCTGAGACAATATCCACTTCAATTACACCGCCGGGCCTTCCAAAACAGATAAAAAAAAATCACTAAATAATGAGGATTCCTAATATAATCAATTCTACGTTTTAAGAAGCGTTACCAAAGAAAGCACCATTTTTGATCCAAGCCATCTCACAAAGACAAAAATTTCTCAAGGAGTGTGGAGTGTTATGTATAGTGTCATCCCCTTCTCTTAGAGAGCACCTCTTGACTTACGCCCAGCCAAAAGCAGGAAGAATCTCACTATAAAAAGACACTTCGTAAAGATATAATCAGTTCAAGGCTTTGCAAACGATAGCACAATTTTGTACCTAAGCCATGCCTTACATGTAACCCCCCTCAGCACCCTCCCTCAGGATGGCCCTCATGCACTGGAGAAAAGTGAAGGATCCTCCCGGTCGTCAACTATCTGTAGGCACACCATATGGCGATCCGCTCTTCAAGTGTCATCAACTGCCCCTAGAGATTTTACCCAGGCTACGGCCTTGGAAATACATGCAGAAAGAAACGAAAGTACAAGTTTGTTTATTCCAGTCTGTTTTGCAAGTAGCCTTTTGAAAACCGCTCACAAGTTGACAAATTGTGAAGAAAGAAAATGATTAAAACAAATATGTAGACGTAGTTACTCGTGATAAGCTGAGACTTGCTACTCCCATGCCTCGTTATGGCCAAGATTCGACCGACTGAAGCGCCCCAGGATCATCTCATGTAACTCTAAATATATGTCAAAATTTCATTTTGCATTATAAGGGTCATCACTTCATAATACTAATAATATATACCGACCAGGCCCATAGCCAAGGGGGAGGGGGGCAAGGGAGCGAAGCCCTCCCCCTGAATGTTTTCGCCACCCTAGAGAAGATTCAAGTTGCCATTGACTTTAATACATTTCATTACACATTTGGCCCCCCTGAACAAATATTATTCGCCCCTTTCAGTACCTTGTTTGGCTACGGGCCTGATACCGACCCTGCTTAAAACACTTTTTATTGGTTGAAAAGTTGGTCTTTTAATGATTTACATATTTGTACATACTGACATGTATAAAGTATTAATTAAGCAGTTTCTGTGCTGAAGCTACCTACCCTTGATGGATGGTTCAAAATTCTCTTCTCCCACTTCAGCAGTTCTATATGTCATACTTAGGTCCTTACAAGGGACTATTTTTTAAATATGAATATTGGAAAAGTTTTACATAATGAGAAAGTTATCTCTTTCAACCAGGCTGAGGAGGACAACGTTGGGGAGTTTGCACTTCAAATAACCAGTAATGGTTGACTTGATAGCTCGCCTGTCAGATAACAAAAGTAGTGAAATTATTCCTACTGGACAAGGAACCCGAATTAGAGAGGTAAAATTCACTGCTACTTTAAGGTTCAGTTCAAGACACTTTCCTCTTTAAAGAAACAGTGGTACTGTTAACACTTAGTAATAGACATTATGCATATGACGTCACAGAGCAGAAAGTGCTCCCTCGTTAGGAAATAATTTATGTATTATTTTATGTATTTTTCATATGCCAACCTGAGGGATCACTTATTTTACACTGAACATTCCTGTCTACAACACAAGCTGCAGTCTAACTTGTAAGTGTAGTCTATGCACGCCACCGCTTACCGGTATAGTTTCATCAACGATTTCTCCGTACCAAATTTGTGACTGTACGTTGGTGATGCAAACCAAAGTTATATAGCGCCATCCGTTGCATTCGCAATCGCTATGTATAACTATGTTCGGACAGGTCCATTTATTTGTAGGATGTCATGAAATGTATACGATGTAACATACCGGAAATACGCTATCATCCACCCAAGACTGAGTATGACCTTAACTGTTACACAACTAGTAAATTAACCTTCAAGAATGGGCGGTTATTTTTTGTATTAAACTGCTTTTTAAACAAAAAAAAAACTTAACTCTCTCTTGGCATCTCCTTTCTGAGTAATACAACTTGATTTTCTCAGGTAAAATGAGAACAGTTAAGGGACACTCCGCTAATTTTTCACCGTATCCCGGTACTGAAACAATCATATCTCAGCGAAACGACCCAGATTAAAATGTAAACTGAAGTAGAAGATGCCCTTGATGAAACTATGAAAGAGATGTTTTGATTGGTTGAGGGGAACCTAGCACAGTTTGCTGTTCAAAAATATTATCCTATGAGAAAAGTCGATAGATAAATTTACATAAGACTAAAGGAACCAGTGTAACTCAACTACGTTAACCAAATTACATAACCTTTTCAGTGTTCAAGAGGTGGAATATTTTCAGGAATTTTTCTGGTTAATTTAGAAGAATATTCTCTGTAAGAACTTATATATATCATTGGAAAGAAAAAAGACAGGAAATTTAAATGAACATTTTATTTTATTTTATTTTATGTAAATTAATTACATTATGTATGCAAATATGCAAATCAGATGAAGTAATAGTGTTTTTAAATATGTAAATTAGATGACGTCATATAAGGTTTTTTGTATTTTATGGTGCAGGGGATTGTTAGCCATAGTTTTCTTTTTTCATTTGATACCAAATTTGAGGAAATTGGAGCTAAAATGAGGAAGATATGCTCATTTTAGTCTTTGTTTACTTTTGAATTACATACCCACTGTACACACAGTACACACAGACTGTATGCTTCAGTGCACACAGTGAGACGCGACACGAAGCAATTGTTTGGATTTTAGGTAGCGCCCCTTGAACTTTGTAAGGTAGCTCGAAAGAGCCATTTTAGCGCATGAAAAATTAGGAGGGGTTGTTGTGGGTTATAATTTTTGATATTTGGAGAGGATTTGGGGGTCAGAAATGTAGCTTTTTGCCCAAAATTGACGCATTTTTGAAAATAGCTCTTGTAAACATTTCTCATCCTTTCCAAGTCACCCTACCCTTGTCATTTATTGATATCTCTTGATAATTCTACGTGCAGATTTTTTTTTTGGAAATGGCATTTTGGTGTTTGAATCAATCAAATCGTACTTGTGGTTGTTGAGTTATAGATTTTAGAACGAGGCGGGTGTTCTGGGCTTGAAATGTACGATTTTGACCAAAATTGACGCATTTTTGAAAATTGTATTTGAAATATCTCTAAATATCTCTAAAATCCCTACCCCTACCATTTATTTCATCTTCTCACATGATATTTGTTTAGGTTCCAAGGTATTCAAAAAAAAAAATGAATAGCCTCTTTGGCCTTTTTCCAAGTGCCTGAAAATATTTTTTGGAAATTTTGAGGTATTTTTAGCATTTTTTATGTAATTTTTGCATATTTTCTTAATGTAAACAAATACTTTATGATATTTTGTGAAAAATTTCCAAATACACACCCAAATCGTGGCATTTGAAAGATCTTTTTGTTGGCTTCATTTTGGTGGTTAAATAAAGGCTGGTGAGTATTGCATGACAAAGTTATAATTTTTTAAAAATGTTTACTCTGTTTGCACGATGCCATCATCATGCAGGTTACGGCAAAGGGTTGACCTTCAACTGGAGGCATCAGTTGATACGTCGAAATACTTGGCCTGTACCATTGTAGTCCTTTGTCACTGTAGGAGGTGTGACATTGTGATCATTGGAAATGTTGCAGTGTCCATAGGTAGCATCACCTACAGTTAACCGTTAGATTACATGCTTTATCCGAACGTTACATCTTCCACCTAACACAGGGTAACTTTACCAACTTTACGCTCTAACATATAACTAAGTTTTATTTTGCAATCTTGTTTTCGTGGAAGTGGTTCTTTAATGGACCTATAACAAAGGGCACCTTGAGATAAATGAGCAGAATTTGTGATCATTCAGGCAGACAACTGTTAACTGGAATAGCCAGCAGATATATGTGAAACTCATAAAGTTGTTTCCTTCGACTGTCGACTGGTGAAATGAGTATTACGCTTACTCGGCTTTTAGGTAAATAAAATATCATGACTCTTCAATGCTGTACGAACCTAATAACTTATGTGATAATGGAACAGTCCATACTTATCACGGAACGCCAGTTCATGAGGGCTGCGCGTACAAGTAACTCCGGATCGTCCTTTCTTTGAGTACACCCTCACTTGTTTTGGTTTTATCCCTCCACATTTCCAGTAGAGGATGGAATGGAGAAATCAAGACTTGGTTTCTCCATTCACTGGTTTCACGTTGTCCCGTGAACAGAGAAATTGCATCGCGATTTGTCCTTTCCGTATTTACCGAAAAATATGGTAGAGACAACGATCAATATAAGGTACATCTGATGGTCACAACTGCGAACTTCTCGGATTCCGTGGATAAGAGCTCAATGCCTTTACTTGTTGAGGTGGGGAGCTGTTATCGTATACCAACTTTCAGGATATAGTATCCAGCTGAGCTTAGTAACATAACATAACAAATTTAAGGGCAAAGGAGGGCAAAAGCCCCATAAGATGCCCTGTAACCCAAACCCTAAACA
>WURT03121525.1:0-29889 GCA_009936505.3 Holothuria glaberrima | reverse complement strand
CAGCTGGAGATCACGGATGGATAAAGTATCTAGGTAGCCAAATTTCAGCAAATTATCTAGAGCCAACAAGAGCGTGACGCTACTAGGCCAACATATCAGGCTCGTCCAACACAAAGGCAAATCTGCAGGTAGTACAATAATCGTTACCTCAATAATCACATACAAAAGTGCGCTTTGGCATTCTTTTGTTGAACTGTGTAACTATAAAAAATACACAGTATATATTTCTGATTTTGTCGTAGAGCTAGGAGGTTTGCTGACTAGTTGTGAAGAGTGGTATTTAGGGGATTTTTTTTAATATGACAAGAAGATACCTAATGTACCGACATGACTGCATCAGTACTTCTCAACCTTTTCTTTTTGATTTCCTTCTTGCTTGAAACTGTTTCCAAATCTTCCTCAGAGTAAATTTAAAACAAAAACAATTTTTTCTTTTTGTTAATCTTTTCCTTTCTCATGTTAGAATGAATGCGAAAATTCATTTCATTTAAAGTTCATGTAACTGTTGCGTGCGGATCAACGATTTTGAACAAAAGGTCGTTGCAATGCTATAATGGCTCACCTTGTACTTGTGAGGATTGAAGAGAAGAAGTGTCCGAAAGAGGGTCTTCCCAGGAAAATATTAAAATAAAACACTGTTTTACGCAAATGTACCCTTACTCCCTATTTCTAACAGCTGGACAGGATAAATGATGCAGAGAACTTAAAGAAGGAGCGGAAGTTAGATTATTGTGGGCTTTTCCAGGGATTAATCCTACAGAAATTGAAAAAAACGCCGAAAAATTGCATTTTTAAGAGTTAAAAGGGAAATAGGCAGAGGAAAAATAAGACACCCCCCCAAAAAACGCTGCGTGTCTCCTATATTGCCAAAACGTCCCTTACAAATCATATCTAAAAATTCTTCGCTTTAAGAATCTCTTAAAATTTACAGATATTGTTGTGATAAAAATTTGCTTTTAAATTTGAGGGTGGGGCAGCACCGTGGCCCTGCCTCTGCTGCATACGCCCGTAAGTATAACTCATACATGATTATGACTCACATAATGTTCAAAATGGAAAAGACTGAAAGTAAGGGTTCTTCCCTAAGAAAATTTTGAAATAAAAGACTTAGATGTGAATTTCTTGCTAATGGAAGTTAAGGTACTCCAAAATGCATGTCATATCTCATTGACTCAACCATCACGTGCATGTCAATATGAAAAAAACAAAAAGACTTTGGCAATTCATCGATCGAAATCCAGAACTCCTTACACAACCACACCCATCCCCATTCTTCGTTCTCAGTCGCCTTCTGTGACCTGACAAAAAAGCACTGATCTAACCGAAGGGCAACCACAGGCTAGCGCGTAGCGCTTAGAAAATTTCGGGCTAAAAGTATATCTCTCATTGTCGAAAATGATCCGCATACTTAAGTGCAGATAATGATCGCCCTTTAAGTATTTTGTTAATTAGGTCTCAAATATAACGTGATTAGATCGTGTTGATTGCAACAATGTCAATAACACAGCAAATTTGAAAAAGAACGAAACCTCTAGGTCATGCATGCAGACCCACATGCCAGTATTAATACAATATTATACCCTATCGCAAGTTTACCATGGTTATACTCATATGGCACATGACATGCCTCATAGCAGCTTCCTTTGTACACGTATACTATCAGGAGTTTTTATTCACGGAATTTCCTCCCACGTAATGTACATATTAGAACATCAAGACTAGTGCTGCAGAGTCTATATTTTGATAGTAAGAAAGGTAAGTATTTCTGTTTTAACTCAGGAGCAGATGTAAAAGCTAAGCTTTAAAGATGTCATAGGTAGGGTGAAGCAAACGACAGCTGAAAAGACTACACGATCAGGTGTACCTTTACCTTTATAAGTTTATTGTATCAACTTAAAAACCGGAACTTGGTAGGTTTCCGGCTTTTGTTAGGAGAAAAGCAGACTTTTAATTTAAGGTGAATGATCAAGACATTTTTTGTACTTAAAAAGATTAACAGCGGGGAACCACAATTTCCCCCAGCAAACTCCAGAAGTAGCTCACAAAGTCGCTAGTAAATCATATGGGCTAACAGTCCAACGGGCATCGTTTACACTGTTTATCAAAAACACAAATTACAGAAAGCTGGCCTTTGCATGAACGATGTGGGATATCAATAATTATTTGGGCATGACATGGAGACAATTGAAAATACTTGCAAAATCAAAACACTTTCATTACTTTCTTCTACTGATGCCTGATGTTAAAACTATATTTGCAACAACACTCTTTCACTATCTATAATATATTGTTAAACGTATTAGATTATTTTGTTTGTCTTATACGTAAGGACTTTGTTGAAGACCTCTCGCTTCAATCAGAGTACATGGTTTAGAGTGTGTAGTCAGAGCTCAAATCACGTTTTACTTTTTCATTTACTGACATTTTCGTCACAACTTATTACGCTCCAAACAAAAAAAGCCACATTTAAATCTAAAGTTATAGTGTAATTCTCTCCCTCTGTTCATACTTCGGAAGAGGGCAACAAGAATTGCATTTTTCCATAAAGCAAAGGTGAATATTTGATTGAACATTTAGTTACATGGCCAGATATTAAGAGTGTGTTGAGTACGGGACCCACTTGTCTCACATGAAAGGTTTGAAAGTCCTGTCAGACTTGATGTAGATTATACCTTTTCTTAAAGATACCAGGCTTTTAAAATGCGAACGTCTGTGTTGGTGAACACACAAGCAGCCACGTTATTCGGAATGACGTGGCAGGCACGGTGACTGATACTGAAATTAACACCATACGTATTGAAGTGAATCCAGCAAATTGAAGGAAGAATCGTTAGTGTCTTAGAAGTTCCAACCCGCTCACTTTGTGTGAAGTTCAAGTATTTGGAGAGATACCTGGTAGGTAAATGACATTTATGTGCAATACCACATGATTCTTCAACTTGGGTAAGATTCCTGCCCGGTTCGTATTTTTAAGACAATGGCTCTTAGAGTAGAGTAGCTCACTGACGTTATGTTAATTGACAGGATGGTGCCAGTAGCTCTCTTACATTTGAATACAAGTCCTTCAAGAATTTAGTTGTGAATAAATATATAAGGCAGACGCAAGGTCCTTTTGTACAGTCCACTTTTAATTCTTATATAAGCAAATAAAAAAGAATGATTGATCTGATGGACAAAGAAACTAAAGCCGAAAGGATTTGGTCAACATATCTGATATCAATATGTCCTGTACCAAAAAAATATTTTGGCCTAGAGACGGCAAAACAGATTCACGTTAAGCTATACAAGGTTAACTTTATTATACCTTTGGGTTGGTATATGGTGCTTTACTTCCTCTTTCTTGGTCTTGTTGTTAATAATGTCGTCATTTGTTAATCAAACAGAAATTATTTATGGAACAACTTTAAGGTGACAGTTTTCTTTTAAATAAGATGTGTTTCGTTAAGATATTTTTTGGTATTTCCCTTGTAGCTTTAAAAGGTTTAAGAAATCATTCTACTGACAACACGGAAAAATTACAACCTTGGCTTAACATCAAAGATAGCTGTGGTAGCTGAATACTTTGCAGATTTGATCGTAGCATTAAACAAAAGATAAAGTTGCACTTCCCAACCTACAACATAATGCCAACATCGATCACAATGCAATGTATGCAGAGGGACCTATGGGTTACTACCGTAAGCTTTAGAATGCAATTCATGCACATTTTTAGTGCTCTGTTAAAAGTCATTTTCGCAGTCATCTCACTTGACTGTCGATGACCACGTTAAAATCAACGTATTTTTAAAGCAGTCCATACACCTTCAAAAATTACAGTATACATGAACTAGGTGCATTGTACCGGCATAATGGGTAAATCACTAATTTTATGTTCCACATACGAATGAGTATTTCCTTGCTATTAACATCTTTTTGATGGTTCTTCGAAATGATTCTGAATGCTAGTGAGAGCTTGCAGGTTACCTGCATATTACGTACAAAGAAAAATCAGCATGTTTGACGTTACAAATTTCAAATGTATTGTAGTTTTCTTGAAAGTAACATCGATCGTACATTACAGCTTGTCCCAATGGTTGCGAGGTTCCTGCATTTGAACACGGATATTTCACGATGAGAAGTTATCCACATGATACACCCTTACCTCCGACGGCTTGTGTTACGTCGGCGCGGTATATTTATGCGCACTGCCAGGAGGGGTGGATTTTTCGAGGGAGTACTTACTATAACACCTGTCACCAATCGGGAGAGTGGCATAATCCTGAACGAGTTCATTTAACATGTAAGTCATGTAGATATTTTTAAGTTTCGTCAAAATGTTTCTTAAAAATGGATATCCGAGGGACGCTATTCATGATGGAAAATGCAAAAGGAGGGAATGTGGAGGTAAGCTTCGCTACAAATGTAGAAATATTTATAAACTAACAACAGTTTATCTTCATTGATGAGAGAAAAATCTCTTTAAACCGGCCAAGGGCCATGAACTATGATACTTTGTGGTAAAGCCTGGCATAATCTTATTTATAATATGTGTTAGCAAAGAACTTGATTGTGGAAAATGCATCTTTTATCAGTGCAGAAACGTGTGGAACATTTCCAAATAAGCAAAGCAACATTTTTTAAGTTATGCAATAGTTCATTACACTTGTCTATTAATTTGAAAAACATTTCAAATTCATGGATTACTCCAATAATTTTAAAGTGTAAAATTGTGCAATCTGTGGTCTGCTTAGTACACATCCAGTGTCATCTTAGTAAGGTTAAATTAATCATTACAATGCCGGAAGTATTGCAGATATCAAGGAGCTTTCGATCTTTCATTGCCAGGGGCCCTAAGACGGGCCCCTGGCAATGGCGTTCGGTTAGTGCCTTCGGCGTTACTTCGGTATTTCATCTGATTTTGCTCTTTTTTAACTTCGTGCATGAAACGTTTTCTTGATACACTACGAAGTAAATTTGTGGCGCTCTCATTATATATTGCATTGCTCCTCCTCTTTTGCCAAAAATTGTCGCTTGGCCAGTACCATTCAAATCTACTTTTGCCCCCGGTACCCTTAACCGAAGTTATGCCACTTCCTTTCATTATAAAAAAGATTTAAATACCCATGTCATCCTTAGGAGCAATGAAGACAATGAAAACAATAAATAGTGTCTTCTTCTGACATACATGATTCTTTATAGACGTGTCTTTTAAGACTTTCTATTCAATCGTTCACCTTTATCAGTCTTTTTTTCTACATATAGTTTAGACAAATTTGAAGTTGTTTTTCACCTCTTGTTCCCTTTAATCATCCCTTCTGCAAACTCATCATCAACTTTCCACCGGATCCACATATGATGTGTTCTGCAAAGTCAAAATTTCTTTCTGCATTTTGTTTCATAAAACAATTTGTTTCATAGCATCATAGTCTTATCATTTGACTCCATTTACTGATTTTTCAAACATTCTCCTGCAGCACCAAATGACCACGTATTGATGTATCTCTTTGCTTCCTCCATCAGTTTCCATATGGCTTTATGTAAGAACAGAGAAACCAAAGGCGAATTATGATTTATAAACTGTAATATTTATGTTACTTTTCAAAATTTTTTTGGGCTCCATCTTAATTTTCTTTTGGCTTTGTTCAATTAAATAGTACTATAGGTCCTTTTACTCTTAACAGCCTTATATCTTGTACACCTGATAAACTATGCAGAAGGCGAGAAACATTTTAGAGCTTTAATTATAACATCCTTTTTCAAAATTATCTTTTGAAAGCAGTTGCTTACATAATTAGAAGTACGCTTTACTAAGATTCATTTTCGCAATGCAAAATTTGCAAATATCACAAACATCAGTGTACCTCTACATTTTTTGTCCATGTAAGTTCAAAGTTGTCCAAGCTGGCAGTGTGCCGTACCCTACATCCAAAACGGTCATCACAGTGCCACACGAGATGGAGCCCCTTTGGAAGAAGCAACATGCCTTGCACACAGGAGGTTTCTGTATGTTGTCTGTCATGATGGGATGCAGCTTCATGGATTTTCTTTCTACCGGTGCAACGGTGGCGAATTATTAACCAGAAACAATGACAAAGTTTTATCATCTTGTTCAAAAGGTATGCCTTTCCAATTCCCTAACTTGATCAGACTTGGTCGAGTTTAGACATCGCTTAATATTCAATGTATAGTTTTAACTTGCGCAGCCATGCTAACCATACAAACGTGAGATACGGTCATGACTAATGCATGACCTATTCATTTAAATGATTTATAACATTGCCTAGATTGTGACTGTCACTTTCTGAGTTGGCAAGTTTGACCAATAAGTAAAGTTGCAAACATGAAGAGCTAAGTTTGTCGATATCACACTATCCCTTGATAATTCTCTTGATCGTTTTCAAAAGTTTCTCAAAGTATCGTTTCTCAAAAGTCTACGATTTGTATAACCATGTGGTAACTTTACCTGGGTAAGTGACAACTGTGGTTGTCTTGCAGGGTTTTCAGAAAAAAAAAATGGAATGTAATCCCAATTAAACCCTCTGCAATTACAATTTCTTCTTTGGTCAAGGTACTAATCAAATATGTTTAATGAGTTTGTGGATCCAAAAAGGTTAGAACCAATGATAATAGTATAAATAATATAATGTGCTCGACTAAAAACTCTTACTAAATTGTCATAATATCCGTTCAATGATTCTTTGGAGAGAGAAAATAATATAAACACGTCAGGTTCTTTCAGACTGTGCTGGGCATTACTAGGACCAACGATCTTGACATGCACTATTAATAGTACATGCATATTACACTTACCAGATTTTAGAGTTTGAATTCTGGTTACCTCAAATTACTTTTTGCCACCACTAAACTCTGTTGGATACTTTAACGTAATGTGCAGAATCAACATACAGAATGAGACATCACTCAAATTTATGCATCATGAGTTATCATATGTATGAGATTTTTGCAATTTGACCTCACGTGACTTTTGACCTCCACCAAAATGACTATTCTCCATTAACTCAATGTGGAGCCTCTAAATGCTACGTGAGTAAAATTTTCTCTCTTCGAAATATTATGTTAAAGAAATTTTTACAATCAGTTTGACTTCCGATAATTCTAAATGACCTTTCTCCCCCACCAAAAGGGAGAGGGATCTTTAATTCAATATGGGACATCGGCATGCTAGCTGTGAGATTTCTGAAAAGTGCCTTCAACAATAGGCGTAGGAAGCTGTTCAAGACTGGGGGCTGAACTTTGTTTCGTATCGCCGTCCTGGGAGAGGGGTCTAAGGGGATGGTATCCCCCTGCCCTTTGGAAAATTTTTGGATATTTTAGGGTCCTTAGATGCAATTTGGTGCATCATTTTGGACAAATTGTAAGGTAAATTACTGCACATTTTTGACATGTCTTAGTCCTTTGGAAAATTGTTTTGATATGTGAGGGTCCTTAGATGCAATTTGGTGCATCATTTTGGACAAATTATAAGGTAAATAACTGCATATTTTTAACATTTTTACAGAAGAGACAAATAAAGGGTTTTCGTGCTTGGAAAGTGGGGGGGCTAAAGCATGCTTCTGCCTCCTCACAAATTTCGATGGGGGCTGACCCCCTAGCCCCCCCCCCCCACAAATTTCGCTGGAGGATGACCCCCACACCCCTTCTCGCTTCCAACGCACTTGCCTTCCTCCCCGGTACCTCAAATAACGTTTGAGCTCAAGGAAAATACAAAATGTTCGATTTGTTTCAGTGATAAATGTGCGAACTAAGTTTGAAAGTATTTTTTGTTCCTTTCTTGAAATGTCTTGTTTATGAGGTTCTCAGTTTCCTCAAATAACATTTGACCTACACCAGAAGCGAAGCTACTTTTTCCTCACTATTTCAAACCTATATTCCAAGTCCCCAAACATACTCACCGTTGCTTTGTTGAGGTATCGTGTTTACAAGCAGCTTACAAGTTTTGATTAGTTTCACCTATGGTGACCTCCGATGAATTTTCATCGCTACCGAAAACACTGTCTCTTTTTCTTCGTATAGAATCTATTTATTGAGTTTCAAAAGTATCCTTCATTGCTTCCTTTTTAGGATAGCCACGCTGTACCGTTTTTTCCCTTGTGATATGTGAAAGTTTATCATCGTTTAACACTGACCTGCTTCGGCGTTTCATCTTCACTGGAATTTGCTTTCTCGGATTTATTCTTGTTGTTCTTTATCCTTTCAGGAAGCCTTTTGTCCTCTTCTGGGTATAATCCCCATTTTTTGCCATTTGAAAGTGCTCCTTCTTACTGTGTTTCTTTTCTTTATTGTTGTTGTTCTTCGCATTTACGATTTGTAACCTATGGTATGCACAATTCCTAATCATATTTGCTTTATCTGCCTGCAAGACTTCAATACTGCTGATTTCTCTGAAGGTTTGTGCTGTCATTGCCCATCAGAAATTAAATGGCATGACAATTGTATTGCTTATAACGTCGCTATTAGCTCAGCAGAGGGTATTTCTTGTTTAATCTGTATGCAGTCTCATGTAAATGGCAATTTTATTTGACTGACGCAAATCCTAACTTGTCAACAATTGATCCTGACATTGATTTTCATCAAAGTTCTCAATTTGAAAAATGTGAGTACTATGGGTATGAAATTGTTACTGATATTTCGGTCAGTTCTTGGATTCAAAAACTGACTCTTTTCATGTAAATGCTAGATCTTTGAATACTAATTTCAAAAACTTGAATCTTTTTTTTGAATTCAGTATATCATAATTTTCAGTTATTGGTGTTACAGAGACTTGGATTAATGAAGCTGATAATTAATGTTCGTAGTATCATATTTCTGGTTTTAATTTAGAAAAAGCATCCAGGTATGGTCGTGGTGGCGGTGTTGCCCTGTAAACTCATCACTTAAGTGTAAACTCCGCCCTGACCTAAGCACTTTTGAGGAAGGTGTTCTTTAGTCACTCATCTTTGAAATTATTTCTCTCAATGCATCTATGCTTATTGGAATTATTTACTGTCCTAAGGGAGTTATAGATCATGCTTTTCACTTATTGTCAAATATTTTCTTGTTACTGGGAAGACGGACTCTACACTGTTTTTAATGTTTGATTTTAATTGCAATTTATTAGATCATACTGATCAAAAATGCAGTCAGTTTTTAAATCTCGTGCCATCCTATGCTTTCTGTCCCCTTCATACTTTGCCAGCTAGGGTCACTTCTACTTCAACAACTCTCCTATAGATGTTATATTCACCAACACTCTATCAAAATCATGTCTCTCTGGTGTAATCCCGGATGACATTTCTGATCACTTTTCAAATTTTACTATGTACGAATTGAATGTAACTAACGGTAATCACAAGCAGACAATTGTCACATATAGCAGGAAGATCACTCCTGCAACTCTAGAACGTTTTCAAACTGTTCTGCAAACTGATACCTTGCTTATGTTTACCAGTGTAATGATGCAAACACGGCATTTAATAAGTTAATGCGATTTTTGTTCATCTTCTCAATAACGTCAGACCTCTTGTTCCAAACAGAAGAAGGACGAAGGGTAATTTTAATGAATGGATATCTCCAGGTATTTTTAACTCATGTAAAACGAAGCAACGTTTGTTCAAGAAGTATTTAAGAGAACGCACTACTTAAAACTTCAATGACTATAAATGTTTTCGTAATCGTCTCACTTCTGTTATCCGCTCCGCTAAAAATGAATTTGATAAGGCCCTGTTTGCCAGTTGCGGGAATGATGTAAAAAGTATTTGTCAAACTATAAATCGCCTTTTCAATGGTCATTGTAGTGATAAGTCAATAGAACAAATCACTCACTATGGTAATGTAATTTCTGATCTTAATGAAGTCAGTAATATTTTCAATGACTTTTTTACTACCACGCAGCAAAATATACCCAATGTTTGCTCTCATACCTTTGATTCCTACCTTGAGTCACCTGTTGCTGACTCAATATTTATAACCAAAACAACAAATAATGGAATCTTGACATTGATCTTGATCTTGTCCCTTAAAAATTCTGCAGCTGGGTCGGATGGCATTTCTCCTAAAGTGGTAAAACATGTTGCTCCCTACATCTGTGATTCTCTAACTTTTGTGTTCAATCTTTCTCTTCAGCAAGGCACTGTTCCTGAGGTTCTCAAAGCTGCTCGTGTGGTCTCAGTTTTCAAAAAACGGTAATAGGAAATATGTCAGTAGTTACAGACCAATCTCTGTCTTACATTGTTTCTCTAAGATACTTGAAAAACTCATGTTCATTAGATTACTTAAATTTGGTTTTCTTCTTTGTCACTCTACATCTCATTCCCTTATTCATTTCTCTGATACTATAAACAATGCCTTTGAGTAAAAGCATTATGTTTCTGGAACTTTCCTTGATCTCTCAAAGGCATTTGACACTATTGTTCATACAATTTTACGAATTAAACTTAAGTATTAATGAATTAGAGGTAGGGCCCTCAGCTGGTTTAGGAGTTACCTTCCAAGAGACATCAATTTGTTACAATCAACAATGCTAATTCCAATCCCAAGCATTTTCCCTGTGGTGTCCCCCAAGGATTCTAGGCCCGCTTCTCTTCATAATTTATGTTAATAATCCGTATAAGCCCAGTAACAGGCTTCACATAATTTCATATGCTAATGAAACAAATCCCTTCTTTTCAAGTCCTAACCTAGATATGTCAGATGAAACTGTTCAGAATGAAATCTGTGAATGTACGCAATTGTTTTTGTGTTAACAGGTTATCACATAATGTCACATAAGCGTAGGAAGCTGTTCGAAACTGGGGGATGAACCTTGGTTTCTGATCGCCCTCCTGGGGGAGGGGTCTAAGGGGAGGGGTGTCCCTCTCCCCTTTGGAAATTTTTTTATATTTTAGGGTCCTTTGGTGCAATTTGGTGCATCATTTTGAAAAAAAAATTAAGGTAATTTAATGCAATTGTTCTACTTTCTTAGTCCTTTGGAAAAATTTTTTTTATATATTTCAGGGTCCTTAGATGCAATTTGGTGCATCATTTGGGAAAAATTTGAAGGTAAACTACTGGAAATTTCCTTCTGAAAAATTGTTATATTTTAGGGTGATTAGGTGCAATTTGGTGCATCATTTTAGAAAAATATTAAGGTAAATGAATGCAATTTTTGGATTTTTCTTACTCTTTTGAAAAATGTTGTGATGTTTGAGGGTCCTTAGATGCAATTTGGTGCATCATTTTAGAACAATTTTAAGGTAAATTACTGCACATTTTTGAAATTTCTTAGTCCTTTGGAAAAAGTTTGATATTTGAGGGTCCTTAGATGCAATCTGGTGCATTAGTTTGGACAAATTCTATGGTAACTCACTGCATTTTTTTGACATTTCTTACAGAAGAGACAAATAACGGTTTTTCGTGCTTGGAAGGTTGGGGGCTAAAGCATGCTTCAGCCCCCCACACAAATTTCGGCTTCGCCCCCGCTTCCAACGCCCTTTTAATGTCAACAAGACTAAATCTGTAAATTTTAAATCCCCCTCTTAGCCATTTCCAGATTAACTCGATCACATTGAGCTCTGGGGAGTAAAAGGCTTTCAAGTAACTCTAAGTTCCTTGGAGTTGTTATTGACCAACATCTCTCTTGGAGAGATCATATTCTTTTCATCAGTTGTAAAGTGTCTAAGATTGTCGGTATTCATAGCGGTCTGCGTCATCTTTTACCTATACATATTCTCCCCATATTATATAACACTCTGATCCTCCATTACTTATCATATTGTAATGTTGTCTGGGGTGCTCTACAGACTAGGATCCAGCCACTATTTATTCTTCAAAAGATATGTATACGTATTTCTTTCAATAAGCATCGCCTACATCGTACCGCTCCTTTATTTGCTAAGCTTAACACTCTTTCTATTTACAATCTCAACTGTTATTGCACTGGCATTTTTATGTTCAGCTGGGTTCATGACATTTTTCCTATTATCTTTAACAGGTATTATCACTTCTGTAGTGAAATTCATCCATATCATACACGCTTCTCGAGTAATATCTCTGTCCCGTTTTTTAGACTCAAGTCTTCCCAACCTAGTACTAGGTACATAGGCGTTAAAGTTTGGAACTCTCTCCCTGATAACATAAGGAAGTGTATAACGTAAAATACTTTTAAAAGTAAACTTAAAGGGAGAAGGCAGTCGCCCCAAGTTTATTCAAAATTTGCTTAATCTTACAGATCTCCTCTTATTTCTCTCACAAGTATTTTCTGTAATGTTTCCTGATAAAATGATTGAATAATGGAGGTAAACCAAGGAGTTATTCTGCATAAATTCAAGAAATAAGTGACAAAAATATTGTCACATGATTAATAGAAGCCATTCCTGAAGTAGTGTACCAGGGTGCACTTACTCAAATTGGGGGGACTACATTTTCCCTTTAAAGAATATCTTATTTATGAACAACAATGATACATAGGTCACTTTAATTTTCGCTTATTCATACTTTTTTGTTTTGTCAACCTTCAGTGTTCCTTTTTCCTTGTATTTGTTTAATGTTTCTGGGTGATTACTCCTATAAACTTTTTCAAGCTCCCTGTAATCACTCCTCAGTCTCTTCCTATTTTCATGCTTAGTAAATTCATCTGCTTTATATGTCAAATGGATTGAGTCTGAAATAAAGTTTTGTGAAACTGAAAAAAAAACTTTAAATGACGTGTTTGAAAATTTTTACGTTATTGACCTCTGGTGACCATAAAATGACTTTTGACTTTCAAAACATTAATGAATATTTTTCTAAATATGATATAATAAAGATATATATATATATCATGTACTAAAAAAGATAACATGTTTACAATCGAAGCGTAACAAAAATACACATATCTACACGCAAATACATATGGTCGCCCCGTTTATGGTATAGATTTCTTTTACCCTTGGCAGGGGATCAAAATTATAAAAGATTTCGAAATTTAACTCCCGGCATTTCGTCATTTTTGGTGAGATTCCAACCACGCCTTGCGAAGGACATAAGTATGGATTCTCATGCGATGAGGAGAGCAGTGTTGGGGTCTGGCCAATAAGTGAAGCGCGTCGACTCCACACGTATGATTCTTCCAGTCTTGCAACCAGTACCAACCACAATTTCATAGTACGTTCAATATGAAGAGTATGCTGGGAAACAGATACTTCGTTGCAAATTTTTCGCTTTGATCCACAAGAGAGGACGAATGCTTTCAGTTCTGTGATGAATAAAGGTTAAATGGATATGTTTTGGTGTTTCTCACTACTTAAGGCCTACATATTCGTATCCAGTATTTTAGGAAAAAAAAGACTTAATCAACCAAAATAGAGGTAAGATAGGCAGATGAGCCAATGGAGACTGCGAAATTTGGTATTAATAATTTCTCCGGCTGACAGCTGGCCGGAATCAGGCAATGTTCCTTAATAGCGAAGGTTTTTCCTCTTCCCAAACAAATGATCTCCCCGCTTCCTCAAATTATTAAATATCTTTTCGCCTATGCGTGTAAGCAAGGACTAAATGGTGCTGTTTAACAGACTTCGGATTTTCACTTAATTTCTTAGTTGCCGTAAAACCTGTAGCCTACCAAGCTTTGTATATTAATTCAGGTTGCTTATTCAGTAAAGAATTCTGCAATGTCTCTCACTCACGGCAATTAAATCCCATTCGTCTTATATAGACAAATGGCACTTCTGAAATTTCTCATTAAAGGGAATGGGACTTCATTAGTTTTTGAATAATCTAATTCATTACCATTGCCCACCAGCTTTCTCGTTGAATCCAGCAACACGAGCTTAATGAGACCACACCAATGTTCGATTGAAATGAACGGGATCTCACTGGTATACCCATTCAAACCCATTTAGATACCAATGAAAATTGAAAAGAGACTAAAATGGACCGAATGAGAATTTTCTTCTGGGAAAGTAAATACGTCCTTCATAACGCACTGACTTTTCCATTGTGTACTGGAATAGTATGTCAGGATGTAAACATCTAGTCAACATTTGCAATCGTTAAACAAGAAAGGCAACCCATGGACTTGCAATTCACATACCCAAACATTTTCTGCATACCTTGAGGTAAACGAAATTCCCCAATACACTCATTAACAGATCATGATAAAACCACAGTTAAGGACATTTATCTTGAACTTTAGCAACTCGAATGTGTTATTGGAAACTTTGTCCTATAACTCTCTAGAAATAACGTCTTATATGATCTTTTGTAACATAGGTCTACTGATATTAAAATGGCAAAAACCGATTTAACTCATTTTAACTTTGACCTTTGTACCCATGACGATAACGTCATTTTGCATGCAATTCTTAATTGATCGGATATAGTTTAGAAGTAGTTGACGATAATATTTTCGTGAATTTTGGTAAAGACCATTTATTACTTACATTTGGATCTCAACACCATAGCACATCTGAACATTTTGACCGAAAAGTGATCTTTGTTTCGCAGTGTTCACTGCTTCGCTGCAGCCCTCCTTTATGGCTTAACTCTTAACGGCACACAACAATGATCCTTTTTAGCTTTAATCCCGAATATTGTTCAATCATACTAGTCTTTTTAGAGACAGTGAGTTAGGGCATTCCTGTTTCTTTCCTAGCGATTTAAGACTTATTAAATTTAAGTTCGTTGTGTCAAAAACTTACGATACCATATGTCTCAATTGGACATTGAGGTGTTCAGGTCTTGCATTTTGAACATATACTTCCCTTAACCCTACTTCATACAGTGGTAAGTGCCAAACATCATAATAAAGCTGCTATTAATGTTGTTTATGGCGTGACTAATTTCTATTAATTTTTCACAATTCAATACCCTTTTAACAGCCAGAAAGTAATGATTCGGTTGACTGTAGTTTCCTCAGTAAAATGGTGATGTATTTGTCCTAAACTGTAATTGATAAGTACGACGACAGTGGAGCGCATTCCTTTAGGTCCGTACAGGTGAAACTGTGTGTGCAGCAACGTATGTGGTCACAACACATAACCGTTGACTGAATTTGGAAAACAGTACAACGAAACTACTCGCTCTTCAAAAGAAAAAGAAAAAAGAAAAAAAGTGTAATGTTACAATTGGTCAGAACAAAAGACGATAATTAGGCATAAGGAAGATGAGTATTGTTAGTTTCAGCACAATTTCGACCTAGATTTTAGGGAAAACATGACATAAGTTAGATGAGGTTATGAAGAGAAACACCGTTCAAAAACATACGTAGGACCAACCCCCAAACCAACCTAAAATTATAGTCTTTATTTAAAATGTGGTTGTAACCTCCCCGAAATAATTTTAAGACAAAAGTTCTATGAATAGAAAGACGGCATTCTTAACTTTCAAAACCGGGGAGAACTTGGTTAGTACCTCCCGATTTGATCCTTGGAAAGGTTAATACGTGAAATGAAGATTATATTGAATAATGAATACTGCAAAATAATAATGAGAACTATATTTCGTCATATGATTTCATAACTTATTCTTACATACTCATAGGCAAATGATGACATGCAAAGAGTCTCCAGATACATTGACCTTTCACCTATGAAATAATCAATTACGTATGCACAAATTCCCATGTTCTTACACCTTCTGATCAAATTTGAAGTTCACTGGACTTACGGTTTAGTAAAAGGCTTTTGCAACAGTTTTCCGCAAAATTAAGGCAAATTTGACCTTTAACCTACACTTTGATCCCTTACCCACCCTAAGCAAAATTTTAAAAATCGTTTTATCATTCCTCACATTTCATGTGATTTTACTACTTTTTCTGACATACTCATAGGGAAATAATAGCAATGAACCAGCTTTTAACAAATTTGACCACATTTTAGTGACATAATATACAAGAAATACACGCAGTATTCTTTATTTCCCGCCCGTCTTATTCTTTATTGCCCTCGTATTGAACTCGCTGACGAATGAATGCTTTACACTGTAGTAACCTACGTAAAGTGAAGTGCTTGAGTGCTTTAGTGGTTCGATCTGTAGAGATTATTAAAACAAATACAACTAAACTATGCTGCAAGACCCTTATTGAATAATCATACACACATTAAGGTCATTAAGTCCTGCCTAATAAGTGTAATTCACAGTGCTTACAGGTACTACTGGAATAACGTAAGTCACGTGACCAAAATAATACCACATACCACATAGGCCCACTATACAACAAATAGGCCTAGCTTCTCAGAACACGCTGTTCGGCGGTGCTCATGACAAGAAATTGTAAAGATTTATAAAACCAGAACACCTCATACCATATTCCAAGTATTAATCATACCTAGAATAATTACGGGACCTTTGCTTTACCAAAGGGGACAAACAGTTGCTCATTCAAGGGAAAATACTTACAACTTTGGGCAACGATAAATAACTTTGGGCTGACTCTTCGTCAAAGCCTAACAACCAACCGATTATGGTAAATAAAAACACCGCTGCGCGTTTGGTCACTTTGACTAGAAGAACATGCCATATTACACCTGGTCTGAGGGAGTTGCACTGGTTACCAGTTGGTTACAGAATTATGTACAAAATTCTCCCTATTGTTTTTAAATCATTGAATGATCTCTCACCCGGTAACATCGCTTCTCTCCTCCAACCTTACAATCAATCTCGTACTCTCCGTTCCAGTAATAAGGCACTCGTTTGTTAACCCCCCCCCCCCTCCAAACATTCTTGGGGGGATAGGGCTTTTTCAATAGCAGCGCCCCGTCTTTGGAATTCATTACCATTTCAAGTCAGATCTTCCCCATCTTTAGCTCTTTAGCTTTAAAGACTCACATGTTTAATGAAGCTTTTTTTTAATACTTTGTTTATGACTGCTACTGCTCTTTTGCGTTGATTGCCATTTGTGTATATATTTTTTTCATATGTAGTTTAAGTTGTAATGTAAGTGTAATTTTGTAGGGTATTAATTTTATTGTAACGCGCCTTGAGCACCTTTTTAAGGTGGATTTGTGCGCAAAGTAAATCCACATTACCATTATAAGAATAGCGCCACCGATATACATGTCATTCTGCCCGCTATACACATCATCAGACACTCAGACACTTACACGTAGTTTTACATTTCTGATAGTACGTGAAGTATTATATCTGATCTCCTTTATCATTACATGTATGGAGATAATTCAGCTACAGTGTAGTTGATGCTATGATTCTCCACTGACATCGTGATGGGGTTGCAAGTAGCGAAACACTCAGGACGACATTGAAAACTCAGGGGCGTAGCTAAGCTCTAATCTTTGGGGAGGGGGTGAGATCATATTTTGCCGACAGATCTGGTAATGCGTAAGACGAGCGCGAAGCGCGAGCTTCAGCGTATGGGTCCAGGGGCCCGCCTTAGGGCCCGTAGTGGGGTCCGGGGGAAAAGCCCCGGTGGGGGTCCAGGGGGCGAAACCCCCGGAAGCTCTGAGGTTTTAGCATATTTCCGGCAAAAAAAATTAAGTCCCAGGATAGGTATATTTTTGTTCATGATACATTAATCAATGCAAAGATTCCTAGTAATTTTAATGTGTTAGGCAATTCCTCCCATCATGCCACTATACTTCAGGAGCTGAACCTGACGTTTAGAATTTAAACACTATGCGTCCAGCATTTGAACCCTAGACTCGTCAGGCGTTCAAATACCGTAAATGTTAAAATAGGCGCCCGGCGTTCAAAAACGGAGAAAAGTGTTCGCAATCTTAACACTAGCTTTCAAAAATATATGCTTCGAAAGCCAGGATGCATTCCAGTTGCGTGCCCAGTATTTCTTTGAGGAGACAATGCATTATGTCGTGTGATCGCCGGCCTGGGGGGTCTAAGGGGAAGGGGTGGAAAATTTTGGGAATTTGAAAGGTGCCTGGATCGCAAATGGTGCAATATTTGAGTGTATTTCTACCCTAATGAGGAACCAAAAAATCTTGGTGACAAATATATTACTACATAAAAATATTATGCCGCGGACGTAATGCACGGAATCAGTCTACTTTCTGAACTTTGAGATGGAAGTAGGAGAGTGGGGCTCGGAGGTTAAAATAAAGGCTTGTGAATTAGGAAGTCCTGTCGCAATTAAAGCAGACAAATACGATATGCTGACAGCAAGGAAATAGTAAAATTATTCTGGTGAGGCTGATTCTGTCAAAATTTACACCCGCGTAGAATTTGCTTGTCAGATTTTTTTTGTGCGACATTTGTCGCCGTTAATGCGACATTGTCGCACAAATACGGCTGGCTAAACCACTGGTCATATGACCCGAAATAGCACGCCTATATGGAAGCTTTAAATTCCCTTGCTTTCCCCGAGATGCCGACGGACTCAGTCACTCGTCCAATTACACCGTCGGTCGTTGATACGGCTGTCAATTTTGACTCACAATTTTGCCGACGAGTCTTCAACTCGAATGGGCCAATTAGATGAAGAGCCGAAAATCGAAATAGCCTATAACAGACTGGCCGCGCGTTCCAGTTCCATCTTTCTCTTTCTCTTTTTATTAATTTTTGTTCTCCGTCTTCCCCTTCACTCCCTTCCCCCTTCATTTCCTTTCTTCCGTCTTCTTTTCCTCCTCCCCTCTTTTCCTTCCCCTCTCCCCTTTTGGCCGACAGACCGAAATTTTGCCGACGGCGACCAAATATTGGGGGGGGTGGGGGTGACACCCACACACCCCGCTCGATACGGCCCTTAGTAAACTTCTTATATTTTGTTGGGAAAGGTCAGTACATACAATACTTATGAAAGGATATGTGATCAATTGCTAATGGGATTATTGTAGCAACTCAATAAAAGTGGACCCTATTCATTAAAAAACATGATGAAAATTCAATATATTTTGGGCACACTTTGAGCAAAATTAGGGAAGTGTCAAAATGGGAAATCAGCACTCTCAAAGTAAGTTCTCTTACTGCTTTGACTTGACAGTTTTCTTCTGAACCTTCATGTCAAGGTTAGCTTCCATCTTTTAGAACCTCTGCGATGGTTCAAAGGCTACGAAACAGAGCAACTTTAGTGGAAATGTGGAAAATGGAATATTGTTTTTGCACTTCTTGTGACAGGTTTACGACGCTGTGTCGGTTCGAGACGGGGTGTGTGGCATGGTGGGAAAAGGGTATTAACATCAACGCACAATGTTAGCTCAGGACAGGCAAAACGAGGTCTAATCGAATTCAAGGAAGTACTTGTCGTCGGATAATGTTGATTCAGTGATAGCTTGGTTTCGAACCGCTTTGGGCCATATATAATAATATGAGTGTTCCAGGCCGGTCACTTTATGTTCACAGTAACTCCAAACATTCATCCCGCCTTAAGATGCACACATCGCACTCTGTGTAACGATGGGAATATAAACATATCAAAGTAACTAATCTGTACTGCCCTGCACTCAATAACAGTTGTCCAAACAGAATGATGAAATGAACTATTGGAAGGGTGTTTCACGAAGGTGTCTAGGATGTGGGGTTTTTCAGTCAACTACCTAGAGTAAAACAGACTACCCTCTGTCCGAAAAGTTCCCGTAACCTTTATAAGTTATAATGCTTCAGTGGCAAGTGCGGGCACTAATTCCTAGCAGTACGTAGGCTGATAGGAAGCAACTTCAAGCCCAACTGCAAGAACAAGGCCCGTATCCAAGGAGGTGCATTTTGGGGCCAGCCCCCCCCGGTAGGAATACAATAGCGGGTTAAAAGGACGAAACGGGTTTAAAGCTGCTTGTGGAAGTTCAATCTGGTAAGAAGACCAAGGTCTTTGTTGTTTCCATAGATGTGTAACTTAAGCCTAAGGATCCAATTAATTTCCATTCGTTCACGATTTTCCACAGAGTTAAAGTTGCCAGCCACTCAAGTTGTGAATACAGTAATGAGGGAGGTTAAAATGCCCGGCGACTGGAAACCAGCAGCATTGTCACGAATGGTCTTTATGTGATAATTAAATCTCAACGAAAAGATGTTCCTGTTTCGCCGACATATATGCCGTTATTACAAGCATCATAGTGAAAAATATTTAAAACATTTTTGCAATTAAGATTGGGGGTGTGAGGGAAAATTTGATGTTGTAAAGGGAGACTCTGATCCCTCTAGTGATATGCGTGCAGAGCTTACATCATAACTTCCCACATCCGGTGTTACCTCTTACTGATTGTTCGGGGGTTTGAAATTTAGAAGAAGTGAGTATCTGTTTCATGTTGGGGGGCGGGTTAGCGTAAAGCGATGAGTTGGGATTCAGTAAACGTGTCTGAGAGGGGAGGATCTTCTTTGACGGGAGAGGAATCGCGTCTTAGTGTTCGGGCAAGGTAAGGGATGAATGGATGAAAATCGCAGACAAGGGGAGAGTGTTTGTTTGAAGATTTCGTTTTGTATGAAAGGAGATTCTTACGGCTAGTGGGGCTGGCTTTGGGTAGCCTATGTTTAATAGTCTGCATGGGATAACCGTTGGTGAAAAATAATTCCGTGAGGCTGGAAACAGCAAATTCAAAATCAGCAGGGTAAGAAGATATATGTTTGGTACGAAGGGACTGAATGAAAACATTGATTTTTTAAGACTCAAGGAATTATTCGATCGATAGGTAAAGCTTGTTGCCCCCATCAAGTTCTATTAACCAACTGAGTAATCATTCATAAAGAAGATCACAGGGTGACCGAAACGTCAATATATTGTGAACATATTTTCTAATATACTTGTTGGAATAATAGCATCATATTTCTCTCATCAGTTTTGCAGTTTTCCAACACCTGGTATATACTTATTCATTTAACAATGCAATATATATATATATATGTGTGTGTGTGTGTGTGTGAAGTATACTTTGTATTCCTGCTTTGTATATATATATATATATATATATATATATATATATATTATAACACTTATATGGCGCTCATTATTGCATGTAAACATACATTTAATGGCACCTTACACAAATGCATTCTTAAATAAATGGGTCTTCAGTATACGTTTAAAACACAAGAAGTCCCTTTTTAATTCTGGAGATCCAAAGGCAGATCGTTCCATCTCTTTAGTGCATCGACAACAAAAGCACGGTCACCGAAATTAACCGTTTGTGTTGGAGATTCCTTAAACTTTTGTTTGTCATGGGACCGTAAGCAGTAATATCTAACATCAGACTTAACAAACATTTCTTGAAGGTAATCTGGGACTTCATTACTTACACACTTAAAGACCACACACAGAAAACCTTGAACACTGTGCTCCACTTAACAGGCAACCAATGCTATTCTTTCAGAGCGTCTGTGCTACTATCACTGCATTTGCGCATCATGATGAGCTTCGCAGCCTGATTTCGACTTCTCTGAAGAGGGGCTTTAGTATTGGCTGGAAGATTGATGAGAACTTGGCAATAGCATAATCCAAATGTGATATCACAAGAGATATACAATTTGTTCAGTGGCTTTCTGTAACAAACTTTTTCGTATCTGCTTGATGTTGTGCAGATTAAAAGCTGCCACTTTACATTTCTTTGCAATAAAAAAATTCATGCTCAAGGTCTCGTCCAACGACACACCAACATATCTTATTTTGTAAAACTATTTCACCATCATTGACTGTTATACGAGTAGTGATACCCTAACCGCACTTTATTTCCAAACATAATGCATTCAGTCTTCTCATTGTTCATTTTTAATATATTTTGTGTCATACAAACCTGGATATCCCATAGACACTCCTCCAGATTTGATATGCATGTCTGTTCACTCCACCTAGAACCAGCTAGAAAGCTGTCATAGAAGGTGTGATCATCTGAATATCCTAGTAATTGTGTATGTTACTTGTTAATCTCAGGCTGAAGCGTGCTGGTATTATAACAAACAGGGCTAGCACACGAGCCCAATTGAGAGCTGTTCCCCACAGGCAGAAAACATTTCGAAGAACATTAATCAATACTGTATGATCAACTGCATCGAAACGCGCTGATAAATCAACGGCTACTAATTGTGTAATCAGTGTTTTGTCCATATTGATCAAAATGTCACTAATTAATTTCACCAACGCTGTTTCGGTTAAATTTTGTTCGCGGTAAGCACTTATGTAAGATGGAAGTAACTAATTTGTACTCATATCCGTGTTCAACTGAAGAAGAAAATTTTTCTCCACAACTTTACAAAGCCGTGGTAGATTATTGACTGGGAGATAATTCTTAATTTCATGTTCAAGTGTGCTCTTCTTAAGGAGTGGAGAGATAACAAATGTTTTCCAGAGACTACTGAATTCCCCCATTCTCAGCGACGAGTTAACTATTTTCGTTTTCAGTGGCAGTAAGATATCTATGTTGTTTTTCACATATTTTTTGGATAAGAGATCTGATCCACATGTTACAGATTTCATGTTTGATATGATCTTATGGACGGCTTTCTCTGAACATAACTCCAAATATGCAAATGAACTGCTTGCATGCACAGATGGAATGTAAAGTTCTTCACCATCCATGGAATCACGTATTTGCTGAATGTTTTGAACTGAAAAAATAACTGAAAAGCTCCGCCAGGTCGCCGTCATTGTAATGATCTGGAAGTGGGTTGGGTTTCCCTCTTCCAAGTAGTTTATTCACTATGATGAAAAGTTGCCCACTGTCATTGCCACAAGCAGCTACCTTATAATTCACATAGTCAGATATGGTAAATCTTATTGTCCTCCTTTATACATTTTCAGTTGTTCCATGTTAGTATGTGTTCTTCATTTTGTTTTACCTTCGGCTTTCGTTCGGCTCTTCTTACTCTTCTTTTTAAAGCCAGTATTTCATCATTAATCCATTCAGACCTTGGTCTACTTGTAATTTTGATTTACTTAAAGGGTGCATGCCTATTAAAACTCTGTTAAAGCACTCAGCTAGCCGCTCGGTTGATAACTATTGTGGTACCAACCTATTAACCCATTCCATCATATCATCCCTGAAAGCATTTGTATCCATTGTTTTAGTGGAGTGCACCCAGATATTTCATCTTGATATCTTCGGTTTCCTCAATGTGAGGTTTGCTCGAACAACTTGATGATCTGATATTTCACCCGTTGTTTGTGCATCCTCAATTCTAAGATCCCTTTCCCCCCTGTTTGCTAATGAGGAGGTCTAGTATTTGTCCCGACCGGTGTGTAGCCTGTGTGACATTTTGTTCTAAACCAAAAGTATCTAGCAGGTATGAAAACTTGACCTTGTTAGTATCATTCTCAACATCCATGTGGATATTAAAATCACCCACTATTAGGACACTTTTATAATCCATCAGTATTGTATTAATAATGTCAGCGAATCCGGTAAAGAATACATTAGTGTTTACTGGATGCAGTGCTGAATACGGTGGTCTGTAAATCGCCACAACTGTCAATGTAGTTGAAGTTGTCACCTTTATATTCATATCGCCAACATGTCCGTTAGGGAAGTTTAACAGGGTTCCCTGGTTTTCTCTATAAAAAAAACCGGGGAGCCTATCTGTGCTCGATCTGTGCTTCACTCGAGCGTGCTAACTGATTTGTTTGCTTGGTCGGCTCAAGTGTCTCGCCTAATGACAGTGACTGAATGCAATCGAAGCTGTTGCTTGCACTGTTCTTCTCCACTGAGGAAGTCAGGCAAACAATTGGCTAATCGGCCATGCACAACTTTGCCTATTAAAAAGATTAATTTTGGTGATTGACAGGAAGAGGCTGGCTTTCAGAATCTAACCCAGTTGTTCACCTTATGCCAAATTGCATACTAAAATTATGTTGCTTCACCCTTTAGAATATCCTTCAAATCGTACCTTAATCTGCATAGTAGCCCACAACCACCCCGATTGTATTAGTTCTGTTAGAGCCCCTGAAAGTATAGCCTGTGGACTATAGATCTGAGACAGTCACATTGTCTTCATCAGTCAGCCAGGTTTCTGTTATTAAACAGATATCCATATCGTCTTCCACCAATTGAACAAGTTCCTCATTAGTTTTGGTCCTAATTGAACGTGTGTTCATCGTACCCCATACAACATAGTGATTATTGTCATATTCCAGAGGTGCCTTTTCCAGAGGTCTCAAGAACTCATGATGAACACCCTGGAACCCCCTCTTTGTAGGAATATTTCACCCACCTGTAATTATAGTTTGTATAAAGTATTGCTCTCCCTTACATGGCGTGGTCCAAACCCTCGGTTGAGGAATATTCCCTACAGCAAACTCTTTCCTTCTAGTTAGTTAGATGAGGTTTAACGGCCCAGTTTCCAACCAATTTGTTCAAGTCGAGCCGGCCACGGCCTTTTTCCAGTTGTGACTCACTGGCTTGTTTTCCCTGACTCCATTGCTTATGCGGAACATCACGCACAACGGCAGAAGGTTCCATTTTTAAAGTCTTTGGTAAGACTCGACCTGGGAATCGAACCCGGGCCTCCCGCGTGAGAGGCGGATGCTCTTTCCTTCTAATTCTACGTCCATTGGTGTGAGTACCACCCCTCCTGTCTCTGTAAGCAAGTATACCGTTATCCTTTAAAACATTGTACACTAATTAATCAATAGTCTTATCAGCACCAGCCCTCGGAGCAAACAATTGATGTCTTGTGTACAGCATTGTTTGTATTGAAGTATAAGCAAGGACCAGCATAGTAGCCACTGAGTATACTGTATTGATGTTCAGTCAAGTATAGCAACCAGAACCAGTTATGGTGAGATTCAACAGAAAGCTGATAAACAAGAAAGTTTTGGAATTGGTGATGCAAAAACACTGTGGAAATAAAGCTAAGAGTTAAGGATATGTTCCAAGGTAAACTTTCAAAAAGTCAGCCGCCAACAGCAGCGTGATTTAAAACATCTAGAAATCCACTTAATGAGCGGTTACAAGTCCACATAGGTTAAATCACTGAAATATAACTCATTTCAGTAAACAATACATACCCAAAAAGAAAAAAATTAGGAAGTAAAGGTAGAACAAAAACAGTGGCAGCAGCACAACAGAGCGATTGAGATCGGAAAACAGACTTATTTTTTAATTGGGTACTTTAAACCCCGATGGCCTCAACGTAAAGTTTGACGTTTGTTGTAATAAGTAAATATCCAATCTCCTTTGACGCATTGTTAAGTGATTATCATCTTTAAATCACTCATGACATTATACACACTGTATTGACCCTGCGTGTGCGTGGCGTTTCTATCTATATGCTCGACATATGATGACGATTCCTTGCGTGTGCGTGTTTTACTCTTTTGACGTTAATATTCATCATATCATTACTCATGAAATTGTACGCAATGTATTGAATTTGCATGTTCGCGGGACTTCTGTAGGCTCGTAGCATTATGACAATTCTGGACGTGTCTGCGTCTCTTTACGAAATCTGCTTTGTATGAACATGTTTACATGGCTGGTATCGTTGTATTTTCATACAAGTCGCCGTTGTAAAAGGGTTGAATACCCGAAACGTTGGCAATAAAACGTACAAACCATAAAAAAGGTCACGACCAAATCCAGTCGCCATGCCGACTATAGGCCTGTTCAAGCCCAAAGTTGTTGATTCGGCCGTGCCCAAAGTTGTTAACACAGGTAACAACAGTTAACAAGGTAAACAACAAATCAAGGAAACTGATTCATAAAAGTCCAAGTCTAACTTTCAGACCATGTGGGGACAAGGTTCCAAGTTATGTAATTTCTAGTTCATTGGTTAACTTTTTGGATCTCAAACTTTCAATTTATTACTGTACGATATCTTCTAATACTCATTTTAAACCTACCGAATCTCACAATTATTAACTGTATTCATCAAATCATCCACGATCATGCATCAATTCCATCTCCCATTCTTAATTGCTACGTGCTAAACGAATTTGCTTAAACCACGCTGACTTTATCGAGGCCTCCCATGAAATTCTTGGGTTTTATAGGCCGGCGGTTATCCACCCAACGCCACCATTCAAGCCAGTCAACGCATATCATCGATAGACACAATGCCCTCAAATCCAAACCCAAGAGTAACCATTCCGACCGTATCCCGTTGGTACCATCTTTTCACCCCTCGGTTAATCCCATTCGTCGCATTATTTATAAACATTACAAAACCCTGTTATCTCACTCTTCTACCAAAAATATATTCACCAACCTCACAATCACGGCTTACACACCGGTAAGGAACATTTTGGATCATCTTGTTCTGGCCGCCCACCCCTCCAAACCCACTAGCCAGAACCCTGGTACCTACCCATGTGGACGAAGGAGATGCAACACTTGTACCTACGTTACCAGAGACCAATTAACCAGAGTTAACGGCCCTGCGATTACTTTTTAGGTCACTTTCCATTTTACCTGTATTTCAACTAAAGAAGTTAATCGAAGCCACAGCTTCGATTGTAGGGATTGCTTTCGTTGTCACGTGCTTTTTCGACTACTTATGCGGCTCGGTGTACCTTCTCGTGGACACACGTTTAACATTAACATATTGACATAGCGAGCAGGTACGCATGCGAAAGAGGGGATTTGCTCTTTTGTGACTGCTTATATGGCTCGGTTTACGTTCTCTGTATTCTTCTGCACAGGCTGTTGATGACTCTACACATCCCCCAGGAGATGAGACACCTCTTTCAACCAGGCACAATATGCTGTAAACGTCAGATAAAATTGGAGCCCCCGGCTGCAATGGAAACAATATAAAAAGTGAAATAAATATAAAGAATATATGGATTACCTGATGACCATCAAATATCAGCTGACTGTTATTATCATTGGTAGGCAACAGCAAAGGTAGCGAGTCCTAGGTTTTACCCATGCTGCCAACAGCAAGACCCTCACAACCTGCTAATATCAGGCAGTTAATACATATAGCCATATAGGCTATGCTGCGAGCAATGCTACAGTGACCGCTGCACTACACTTACAAAGTCAGTGGTTTTTGATAAGTTAAATAGTCTATCCAAAGAACAATGGCATTGGTCTATGACTAAATCCGTCTCCAAATGTAACAACAGTAAGCAAATTGAAACATTCCTATTGCTCGTCGCTAGGTCAGTTGTGTGGAGGGGGGTGCAGGCACATATGCTTACCTAACCTTCACCTATGCATGATCCACAAGCCTGAAGGTCAGAGCAGTTTCTCTAAATCAATCTTGCAAACCTACCACATTATAATGATTCTGGGCCAGGACCAGACACCAAGCCTAGTAATAGTGAACGCTAAGCCTGGCTGAGCTACACACAAAAGGCACAACATTAGGCCTAGGGTCTAGGCCTACAACTCTTACTTCCAAGCTATTTTATTACCTTGGATTGAATGAGAAATCTATCCTGCACTCCCCTGGAAGCTTGAATGTACATACAATTTATTCAGATGGACTACAAAAGGAAGTAAAATCTCTCATATTGAAGCAATCAATGAATTTCGCAGATTGGCAACATATTTTGAAGGCACATCACATTGTGTAGCCTATTTCGTGTCGCACTTAGTGAAGCTAAGAACTGATATAAACATTACGGTAGCTTCCATGTGACAGAGGAATCGTTTTGCACAGCCAAGGGAATGTTTTCTGTTATTTTCGGAGGTACTTTTTTACCTTTAACGAGTGGAATTCTAACCAATTAAGGCTATTTTTAACATTTTTAGCTGAAATCAACGAAATTGGCCCCAAAACCGCCCGAGCATGAAATTGCGTGACGTCTACCCCTACTTGGTGTACACACAGCATATGAAGTTACTTAGTTAGATGAGGTTTAACGGCCCAGTTTCCAACCAATTGGTTCAAGTCGAGCCGGCCACGGCGTTTTTCCAGTTGTGGCTCACTGGCTTGTTTTCCCTGACTCCATTGCTTATGCGGAGCACCACGCACAACGGCAGAATGTTCCATTTTTAAAGTCTTTGGTATGACTCGACCTGGGAATCGAACCCGGGCCTCCCGCGTGAGAGGCATATGAAGTACATTTAGCCATGTTTGGTACTTCTCCATACAGATTTCAAAATTTTCAGTTTCTAACTTAAGGTAGCACACCCTCAATAATTCCTCCTTTGACTTACACACTAATTCGAAAAAGTAAAGTGCCCTTTTCTAAAACCTTGTAGAAGTTCTCACCAGGTACAATCTACCCCTCACAAGAAAGCTGACAAGTTGGCCATTCATAGAAAATTCAATTTACTATACCATGACTATGAAGATTTTTTGCTAGCGCAGCTCAAAGCTTCTGTACCTTTTCCAAGAACCTTTTTACTCAGTCAGAGCCTAATATACAGCCGCCAGCGTCTAAGCCCATAATTTCCCCCAAAAATGCTTCAATTGACCCCATTTTGCCACCAGTATTACTTATCTAGTCTGCTTTCATATCAAATTGACAAAAGACCCCATCCTATTTGGTAAATGTCACATAAGTTATCCCAATGTCTCTTACTGTTGTTATTTGTGAAGGAAAACAAATGAGGCATAAATATTGAGTTATTATTTGGGGCGTGCCACCTGGAAGAGCAGAAGGCGAGTCTTAGCGAGACGAGTCGCGCTTATTGGCAGGAGGAGCCAGCCGGAGAGCTGGCAGAAATCTTGTTTGATTTAGCAACGAGGTATTTTTATGCAGGCGATTTTCGTCGGCAAACAGTGAAACGTACTAGGCTATGCTTGATTTTGAGTGATTAAATCGAATGTTGTGTTCTAAATTGCTAATATTACGACTTTGAGTTTTGGAGGGAAAATTGGGGACCTTCTTTCCACCGTCAATGTAAAATGAATGAATTCACGTCCATCGTTAAAGCAACACCGCAGTATGAAGTTAGGCCTACCGTGCCGCTGTCGTGCCTGGTCAGATTTAGGCCGGGCATTGATTCCCATATGGTGGGTTGCGACCCAAAAGTGGGTCGCCAGGTTAGAACTGATGGGACCCGATCCCATGAGGGGGTCGCGGAGAGCGTAGTGTGTCCAACTTCACAAGGAAAGTAAGAAAATAAAGGTCCCACATGAGAAGTAATCCCATCACATGCCACGTTGAGACACTGACAAGTTCCTCCCCAAATAAAAACACTAGGTTTATTCTGAATCAGAATTTGCCCCTCAGGCTTTCCGTCACATTACAACATTTTCGGGAACCTAAATTTGTGGTGCATATCATGCACTGGTTAGTATATATGCTGAGTATGATATTTATATAACTTGTATTTCAGACATCAGAGAGACCCAGTCACAGAAATATGTGGAATCATGTCGGAGACTGGTATTGACCTAGTTGTAAATATATATTAACAAAATCGTCATGGACAGACTGGGTGTGTCTAAGTGATTGTAACTAATGACACTAGTCACACTACCGACAATTTCAACAGTTTTCCTGGTCTTCGATGTACTTGCCTGCAAGTTCAGAATTTCTAGTTTACATTGTATTTCGTAAACATTGCAGAATTCTTATGTGGGTGAAACTAAACGCTGCTTGCTGACCGTGTAACTGAGCATTCACGCTCCATTCGAATGAATTTCACTGGCTTTCCCATAGCTGCTCACTCAAGCCCCCTTCTAAATGCAATATTGGCCACTTTTCTGTTACTGCAGCTATTTCCTGTGAAGGATCGAATTATGAGCGTCGTATTGCTGAAAGCAGACGGATTTTCTCCCTGGCCTCATTTCCAAATTCGATTTACTCTAATCCACTCTTTCTTCCCGTTAGACGGCTTTCTGTGTTTTGTGTACACCCGTCCTAGGGTCCATGTTCTTTGTCGTCGTCCAGGTCTATTTGGGTCCGATGTTCAGTTGAGCGTATCTCTCAAAATTGTGTTATCTTTCTTGTCGTCTTACCGTGTTGAAGGGTTTAAACCCGAAAGGTTTTAATTTAATAAAACTGCTCTTTGCATAGTATCTACCACCTTTTGAACATATTTCTCACACTTATATATATATATATATATATATCATGATAAGTTGCATGTGTTGAAAAGTAAAGAACGCAGAAGTCAAAAAGACACAAAAAATGGATACATTCATTTCCAACTATATTATACAATCAGTGAA
>WURT03121492.1:0-11764 GCA_009936505.3 Holothuria glaberrima | reverse complement strand
ATATATGTGTGTGTGTGTGTGTAATTACATATTAAACTGTTAAAGGTACATGCAACCCTGCGAGTTGCCCCAGGGTCTACAAACAATCTAATCCGTTGGGGCATGAACCGGAATCTTGTCTAATATTTGACTAAATTTGATTCAACATTTACTAGATTTGGTTAAAAATGACACAACATGGATTATTGTTATCCTGATCTAGTGATATATTTTACAAGAATTCGGTTCTCAACCTTATACTTGGGGCGAGGGGAGGGAGGGGGAAGAACAACAGAAATTTTGATGATCATAAGGGTGTAAAAATGACAATTTTACGCTTAAACTCACTGCATGGAACCTTCTGAGTGACTGCTTTATATTCTCTCAACTTTTTAAGACATGGAACAAATTGAAAATTATTTATTGCTTTAATTACCATTTGTAAAATTTCAGCTTTTGTAACTGATTGACGGGTAATCCACAAGAAATTCGAAGTTCCCCAGGGGATACCTGAAATCTCGTCTACACGAGCAAAAAAATTTGGTCAAAAACATCATCATACATTTGTATGACGATGCCTATGGATAAATGTATGATTATGAGGACTGGCTTTTCCACCAACTTTAAACAAAGTCCAACATGTATGAAGGTGTTCAAACTTTTAGCTGCATGTTTCATCTTCCCAGCAATTGTTCAAACATTTGCAGGGCGATGTTTGTGGAAAAATGTATGATCGTGTAGACGGGCCTTAAATCGTGAAGTAATATAGTCATAGCCTATCCTCCAATCCAATGTAATAACGGGTGAAATTGAAAGATGCTATTTCAGAGCACGTTTATTGATGATGAGTAACAACAATACTGGAAAAAGAATTATTTCCATTCAACACAACTTTTTGCCTACAGTAGTTACCAGCTTTTGGTCTGATTTTTTCCCAGAAAAGGTAAAACTATCATCTTATAATACAGTTTTTACCTCTCGGGCATCTCCCCTCCGTATTGCTCCCTACCCCTTTTCTCCAAATAATTGTGGTACTTGAAAATACAGACTAATAGTCTGTACAAGAAAAAGCCCCCTGTGAAATGTGTAAGGCAGTGTACTTCTAGACTGTCATGAAAATGCAATATCTTTTCACTTTGCGCACATCGGCTCCGGTCTACTCTAGACACAATTAGACCTACTCCCACGTACTACAGCTCGAGCCATGATACTGTTCCAACCCCTATAATCATCCGTTCTCACCCCATCACAATTCCCATTCTCCCATATTCGCCAAAAATACTTCGCTGTGCCAGACCTGAAAACTTTATTTGAGCAGACAGATCCTTCCCTTGTTTTGGGCTTTCTCAAGGAAAGTAAACTGTATAGGAATTTTTGACATGACTCCTGCATTTGCCTGAACCTTTCTGCTGAATTTGACCCCACCGTTTTTTTTTTACCCCAACATTGTAATTTTTCTTTTCTAGATGACACTATATAACACAAACGTGTTGGTGTGTCGTTAAACCCCATCTAACTAACTAACTAACCCATCACAATTCCCTCCATCAGCAACTCGACCGGCTGTTAGTTCGAGTTAACAAGTTACAGGTTTTGGAAGAGCCAAGATACAGATAGAAGACAATTCGATAAATACTAGTACTTATCTGCACTGGCGTAGCTACGGGGGCGTGTGGGCAATAGCCCCCATGAAAGCCTGTCGCCCTCCCACTCGCCCCACTGGGATTTTGAGTGTCCAAAAATTACATCATGTGCGAAAAATGTGTCATTGGTCTGAATGTTGTCGAATCCCCTCCATATCTTATAACCATTACTGAGGCAATAATACACTATTGTGACCGAAGATCTGTTACGGCATAAGTACATCTTCGACATCTGCAGGGACCCTGCATCAGTACAGAATTTTAGAGCAATGTAATAACAGGAGGAACATACACGGTAACACTCGTAGCATGTATCATGCCACAGCCAAAATATCACAAAATAATGATAATGTAGCATGTAATTAATTGAAAGATTTGACATTTTGCATCTAAGCTACCCTACCGTAAGAAAAAATTTGCAGGGGAGGAGATACCCCTCCACTTAGACAACACTCCTACAGTCAATCAAAAGTTGAAGATTGCTCCGCTTTTCCAATATATGATCAGTTCGAAAATTGATCAAAGATAGCAACATTTTGTCTCTAAGCTATCTTAAATGAACAAAAATTTCTCAAAGGGGGACACCCCCTTAGACCCCTCCCCAGGACATCACCTGCACAAAAAGGTGACAAAGAAAGGATTCGCTTTTAGCTTAAACTACCCGGGTGCGAATATGCACATTTTATACCGGCTTTCTGGGTCACGTACCTGGGATGGGCTTACAGCATTATCTTCTATAGTGCCCCCAATCACCAACCTCCGCTTGGCACCACTGTGCAGATTTGTTGAAAAGTGTCAATGTCGGCGTCAAACTCACAAAAGCAGTGGCGTAGCCAGCGGGGGGGGGGGGCAGGGGGATTCCCCCAGTTGAAACTCTCGCCCCCACTTGCCCCCCAAATGAAATTACAGACCGAGAAAAAATATTTAAATGCACGCCAAAAATATGTGCCTACAGGCTACATGATGATGTCTATTGCGATTTTGTCAGTCCTAGAAATATACTGAACGACTAGAATCCCATTATGAGCAAGTTCACACAGGACTCTTATCTGCCGAGTACGTCCAACTCCAGTATATTTAGCCCAAGAATGGCAACACCAAACTGAGGTTCTGAGCTCTGTCTCCCTCGAGTCGAATTTATCAACTTCCATTTATATCCACCCTGATTCACTGACGCATTGACTTTGTGTGTGAATGTCAGTGACTGTTTTCGGTCTACTTTTGGGCTAAATATTAAAAGATCCTCCAACTGTCCAAGAAGCGGGGACAATTTCGAAGTGGGGGATGAACATATTCTTGCATAGAACACTCGGGAAGTGCCGTTTCCGGCCACTCTGGTGGTTTGTAAAGCCGAAAATTTGTGGTACGCTCCGCGCCAACTGATGGTGGCGCTCCGCTTAAAAACATATATTAACATTTTTCATAGATTGATTTGAGAAATTGCTGACATGAGATCCATATTTCAAGGCTGGGTACAAGCAGCTTAAAACACTCGGGAAGTGCCGTTACCGGCCATCTGAGGGGTTTGTAAAACCAAAAATTTTCTTGTACGCTCCGAGCCAACATACAATAGTGACTGAAGGCCCTATAAGCTCATTTTACCACTAGGGCTTTGTCGGGACCTATAAGTTTGTAATAATCGCCGAGCGAAGCGAGATGCGATTTTTTTTTTACTTCTATTTGAAATTGGAGCCTCCAAATCCATTTATTTACCCAATTGTGTTGTACTAACTCGTTTTTTCTTATTTTTTATGTTGAAGTTCCATGTCAATAATTAGTATCAAGGAATTCTTGACAATTTATTGTGATCCGTAAAGTGCAGGTCATAGTATAAATTATTTAGGCCTTAAACAGTGACCAAAATCTTAAAAATTGTATTCACACATTATCTTCACTGAAAAGTAAAAGAAAACGATATTTATAAGTAATAACCGTGACCATATAATGTCTTTCAGAAATAAATTCTATTAAACAATTAAGTTTCATCACATGCCGAGCGTAGCTGGCGAGGCAAAGAAATATTTGATATATTTCACTATATTTTGCTATATATAAGAATTATTAGATGCCGAGCGTAGCGAGGCAAAGAAAAAAATTGATATATTTTACTACATTTTGCTCTAATTCGCTAAATATAATCTTTTTCAGATGCCGAGCGCAGCGAGGCAAAGAAAAATTTGATATATTTCATTACATTTTGCTATATTTTGCCATGTATAAGTTCTATTAGATGCCGAGCGTAGCGAAGCTAAGAAAAATTGATATATTTTATTTCATTTTGCTAAAATTTCCTAAATGTAAGGTTTATTAGATGCCGAGCGCAGCGAGGTAACTTGAAAAATTTGATATATGTCACTACATTTTGCACTGAATATTTTTCGGAAATTTTTACCCTTTTTCGGAAATTTTACAATGTGTAGCTATACGTTTCGGATATTTGAAAATTTCTGTTTTTTTTTAAATTTCCGAGCCAGGGGGAAACCGCCCCCTCTGCCCCCCCCCCCCATTTAGCTACGCCACTGCAAAGAGGCCCTGGCAAACAGATGGCAGAGAAAGAGTGAGCCAATCAGTTCAAACTGAGACCAAATTGTTATATTCAACACTCTGGCCATGGCTTTAAGCCCCCCCCCCCCCCCTCTGGAATAGTCTCCCTTCCAAGTTCCACTCCAGTGATGCTTCTATCCTAAGTATAACTAATTTCTTCCGCCACCAATTCAGCTTACCGTTGATGATCTTATGTATGGACCCACTGGTAAATATAATACTCGAGTACTCCTTATGAATATGCATCAGGTTACTTAGCGCACACAATTTAAAAGTCCAAAAAGCCTGTATACGTTACGTTGATTTAATTTGTAATAGTATTGTGGGTAATGTGCCAAAAACAATGCATGCCCACTGTGCACACGTACGACGTACTACACGTAGGCTAATGACTAGACCAGACGTAGAGCGGCTCCAACTGTGACAGTTGTCCGTTTTGAAGCCTGAAAGCTTGTTAGCTTAATGAAACCAACCACTAGCCATGCAAGGAAAATCTTTCTAAGAGCATTCTAGTACTAAATAGCCAGCGAGTCAGGAGCTTTATTACCCATGTAAGTTTTGATTGCTAAGCTTGACTTCTGACTGGAGCCTAGGCTAAACTTTGTTACTGTGCTGCTGACGTTAGCGTTAGCCTAACTTTTCTTCAGTCATACGAAATTACGAATGTTAGGCCTAACGTTAGGCTATAATACAAATTAGGCCTAACACAATAACACTCTAGGCCTAGGTACTTTTTGGGCCTGAATTAGGCCTAGCCTAGCAACTTAATTAAAGAATAGTGGGTGGTTCCAAGTTTGAAATTGCTTACAAGACAATGCCCATTTATTCACACGTCAAAGAAACAATCAATTTGACCAAACAAAAAGTTTGAAGATTGGCCAAACTTTAGAAAGTTTAGGCATAGGCTAGGCCTATCATAAGTCACCATCTTGTAGGCTACACGTTTCTACCCCATCCCAATTTTAAAACAGCCTAGCCTAGGTTAGGCACACAGACCATAAATGACCATCTTGATGAATTTTTTGCAAAATCTCAGATGGTCCATATCCCTGCCCTTGATCATGGTTTGGCATGGAATGGGTTCACCAACTGATTGGCTGAAAAGTTGCAAGGGGTGTTAGGCTAGGCTCCTAAATGTTCTGCTCCAACAAATGTCATTTTAAAAACAGATTCAATGAGGTTTGTAGTGAGTGTAAAGCCCCAGTCCCACCATCACGACTTTTGGTGGCGAATGGCTATGAATTTTAAAAATCATGGACATTCCTTCTAATTCTTACTGGGTTCTTGTTAGAGTCCTGGTGATTCAGGGCAGTTCTCCTCTATTCCCATGAGGGCCATGACAGTTTTGTAATGTTCAAAACATTCGTGATCAGTTCACGATTAAATGTGTTCATACTGCATTCTTACTGTGTTCTTCCGGTGAGTATGTGCATTCTTCCCCTATCATAGCGATTCGCGGTGGTGGCTGTCAATCATTTTCCCCCACACTCCTGGAAGAATGTGGTACGCTATACTTTGAACTACTGCACATCTAGTGCGAACCATGGGGAACACAGTACGAATCACGAAGAACGAGGTATGCATATGGCACGGACTGGGAATAACCCAGTGCGATCTGACACGAATTCGCTACGCATCAGTACGAACCACCACGAACCTGTCTCGCCCCCAGTACGTGTGCCCAGGAATGTGACACGCATGCATCACATGACCAACTGCTTTTCAGAAGTCAGTATGGGATTCTTGAGAATTCGCCTGTGTTGGTATTGCAGTCGTGATGCATCGGTGGTTTGCAGTAGTTCGTGGTGCCACTGGTGGTTTGTACTGATCTATAGACATTCATATGACATTCTTACTGTGATTGTAATGAGTTCATGTGAGTTCATACTGGTTCTTCTTAATTCTTGTTGGAAGTGTACCCTGTGCTTACTACTATCTCACTGCATTCTTGTCGCATTCAAAACCAATGCGTACAACATGCTTACAACATGCGTGGGGAACTTTTTCAAGGGTCAGTGTATGGCAAACCATCACAACTTTTTCATTCTTCCCTATTTACTGGCATTCTTGCCCAAAGTTGTGATGGTGGGACTGCGGCTTAAGAGCGTTAAAATAGGCCAAGTTTTGTGCTTTGTCCTGAGAAGTTTCCTATCTTGTTAGTAGGCAATATATCTAGTGTTTTTATATTCTGGCCCTATGCATGTGCTGTATAATGCTGAGAATGCCTGTACAGTAGATCAAACTGTTTGCCAATGATATTCCAGTGTAATAGTACTGAAGATCTGGCATTAGCAAAGATTATACAATTACATGCACATGTACACAAAGACTTTTAACCCCACAATGGAACAAACTTCAGCCTGAAATGTATGGTTTGATCAAGCAGGTGAGCTACTGCTCCCTACATATATGTTAGTACTAGTAACAGTACCTTCCATGAAGCAGAATCAATAATTGAACAGCATCACCAATACTCCACATGGTCACTAAGGCCAAAAACATTTACATGGTATGTGCAAAGACCCTTAAACAACAATTTGTGATACATTTGAGAGCATTAGGTTGAAAACTTTCCTCTACAATGTTATTATCTTCAGCATGTCTCAGCACTTTTGCCATTGCCCAACATGTCCTGTATTGTAGCACATATGTACACTGAGAACCTAACCTTCCTACATGTATCTCCAACAATCTCCTTACTTGAAGAGTTGTACAGAGGTTAATGTTTTTCTAAATTTTTTGTTCTAAAATGCCTTCCAAGGTTTTGTTTGTTTTCTTCAATGCTCTTAAACATACAGAGTCGTATTTTAATTATAGCATTGCATCTTGAAAATAATATTTAAAAAATTTCCCCTACATATCACTGTTTAGAAAAGTTGTGATACTACCCATTACGTGAACTTGCCCTTACTCAAATCGCCTACCACTGTACAGTTCAAAACCCGACCTCTGGTTGAAAAGTCAGGATGTTTGCAACTACTGAATATAGCCTAAAATTTTTGAAAAATCAATAAAAATATTAGAAAACTTGATAAGTGTCCCAGTGGTTATAATCTGTAGGCACGAACATCAAGTAAAATCCCGACTTGTTGGCCAGAGGTCGGGTTTGGCACTGTTCAGTGGTAGGCGATTTGAGTAAGGGCAATATCATGTAATGCTGATCAAGAATAGGGAAATACATAAGGTCTAATGTTTTTCTTTATTTGTCGATACACAAACTATGCTAATAATGGATGAAGCTGTTCATGTAGTAAACTGAAAATGGTGGTGGGAATGGCAAAATTTGGAGAAACAATGCAAAAACAGTAAAAATCTGTAGGCTTTTTTGAAACAGACCGTCTCATTACAACTAGCTTAAACCACACCTATCAGAACATTATATGAATATTCAAGGAGTCGTGCAGATGTATGTACCGAAGAACTGTACATTTAGTGGGCCTGTATTGCCATGGTTATTCACGATTTTCTGGGAAAAGTGTGATTTTGAAGGTTGTAGGCCTATTACTGCACAATACACTTGCGTTTATGAAGCAAAAGTACTGTACGTAGATTTTACCCCCTATATAACACTCTTCAAGAAGACAGTTGCATACTGACGCTGGTAACGATTACCAGTTACACGTTTACACTTGTGTTCTTCCCCGCATCCCAAGTTTTAGTCCTCAAGCGGGACATGCAGGTACATAATCAAATATTCTACGTTAAATGTTCAATGATACACTAACTGACGAAAAATGTGTCTCGAGTGTACATGCCGATTACAAGCAAGGGGGAATAATCTAACAGTGTGAAAATCCAAAATGCTTACCAGTGTGTACATTTCACATGGAAAAGGTAACAGGGAAAGTTTGACCTTGGGACGAAGGGAAAACATCTCAGATGTCACACTCCAAGCTGATACCGTTGACCAACGAGGATTTGAATGATTCAAGAATTGGTCAGTGTTATTCCTCGGAGGTAGTACTCACATATTATATCGATGGCCAGTCTCGTGGGTTAATAAGACTTATAAAAAATGCTAGAATTTTCTTTAAGCCTACCTTCAGAATCATGCGAAAAACACGTAAAAAGGTACATAGTAAGGCTAGCTATAGCATGGATATCATGTGTTCAGTGATCGTTCGCTGGCACATATGTCGACACCTTCCGTTGTGCTGCCTTTTGCATATTCATATATCAGAACACTCCGATTGGTTTGTTCAACCAGGAGTGGAATTGAATGGAATAAAGATTGCAGTGCAAGCATCATCCATTTTCATAGTTTTTGTGGTTATTTTTTAACAGTTCAAACAATATTTGGAAGAAATACTTGTTTGAGGGATCTTTATTTATCTTTATTATTCTAATGGACTGCTTAAACGTTATGCCAACACTTCCAAAAAGGCTGTGTTATGTATTTCCCTTTTCTTAAACAGGTACAGTAATGCCCCTTTCAGTACAAAATCACCAGCACATATGACTCTTGTTCCCAAGTTTGTCCAAAATCCAATGGAGTTGTTGGAACCTTACAATAATTTAATTATACTTCTCTCAATCAAACTTGAGTGAATAGCCACAGGACAGGAGATAAGATTCATCACCCCCCTCCTCTGGCCCCCATTCAAGCTGCCAAGAGAGAACTTTAAAAGTAGGCTATGTAACTCACATACAGCCCCTCCATTCCAATCCAATTTTCAAAGCAGGAATGACAACTCCATGCATACTGTTACACTATTTAGTCACATTTGTTTTACTGGGATTGGAACTCAAAGACAATTGCCTCAGTCCTATCCTTCTATTGTCACTTTCCATATTTCTTGATTACAGTGCAGCATTACTGTATGGCATGTTCAAAGCATTTTTTTCCTTCTTAAGAATTTGATCACTTTGAATTGTTGCAGAGTCATAAAATATGTATACCAATTACCTTCTATAAAAAATTTGGGATGGGTGACCAAATCTTTATTTCCATGTTTCTTGGTGATCAAGCCTGTGCCATATAAAGAGTGTATCTACATGACAATAAATCATACCAGTGTGAAGTTTAAACATGACATGCATAAATTATTGATATTGGTCACTGTCGCTTAGTAAACACAAAGTGTCTCCTGGTTGCACCCAAAACCAGGGAACCAGGAGACACTTTTTGACTGAAAGTGGCTCTTGGCTCAGCTAACCTTAAAGGGAAAATGCAGTTCCCCCAATTTAAAGTAGTGTGCCCTGGTACACTAGTTCAGTAATAGCCCCTATCAATCATGTGACAATATTTTTGTTACTTATTTCCTAAATTTATACAGAATAACTCATTGGTTTACCCTGAATATGCAATGATTTTACACAGGAACATTATGAAAATACTTCCAAGAGAAATAAGAGGAGATTTGAAAGATGTAGCAAATTTTTTAAAATAAACTTGGGGGGACTGCCTCCTCCCTTTAATTTATACTTGGCTATAGGTCTTGATGAGCCTAAAATTGGAGCACTTTAATTTCATTTTCATTTAAACTTAAATGTAGCATAGGGTGCCCAGATTTTATTCACTTAAATAACATTTAAATGCCTGCCAATTTTTCTGAGTAAGCTATATACATACCCCTTGAAATACTTAATTTTCTTGGAGTACTGTAAGCAAAGCCTTGGCAGTGACAATTTTGTGTGGACAGAATGGAGACCGAACCATTGAGACTAGTGTAGTTGAGCTCAATACAGCAATTTCCTACAGTATGTCGTCTAATACCCATTTGTTTACTGTTACTGTGCTGTGGAAGGATGGCCAGGGTGAATTCCATGTAAAGCCATTTCTGAAGTTGTGCTGCGGTGTGAGCTTCCATGTGCCAACCAAACTGGTGTGATTTACAGGACAAATACAAAATTAAATCATTCACTGTACTGGAAGCAAAAGTTGAAACATATTCTATCCTATTTGGCAGAAAATAAACATTTGTGTGAGATTACATGTGAAGTAATTGGAAGCACATTCCAGTAGGAGTTTTGTTTATTTTGACCTTAATATCCATTTTCTCTTATAACAGACTGACATGGATAATGTTCATGTTGCGATCAGGGTTCGACCCCTCATCAAAAGGTAAGTTTGACCTACTGTTATTAATTTATATTACCTGTCTAAAGTTACCTTTGCAAACTTTCACTTGACCTCATCAACTTTTAAACCTATACAAATTTATAGTAGAATTAAAGGGCAATTCTTGTCATCCTAGACAACTCCATTCTCCCAGCTAAGTTACTTGTAGCTCCTACCATAACTGTATAAAAAGCTTCTTATGCAGACACAAACCTATTTTACTGCTTAAAGCCATACCCTGGTGAGCATATTGTAAGGCTATAATGTGTAAGCTAAGCACTCTCTCTGCTCTGTGGGATTTGAACTACTCTGCATCTTTTGAATTTTTAAACTTTGATGTCAAACAAAGCAGTCACCAGATGAGAATTTTGATACCCCAACACCGAAAATGTATTTGGGATGATGATGACTGTCCATTTTTAAAACACATTCATTCTTCAACAAAGCAGCTCATCCACACAGATTTGAAGGATTAAGAGTTAAATACTACAAGATGTTTTACAGAAATCCAAAGAAAAACTATTCAGTAGTTCCTACTTTCATACTAAATTCCTTTGTTCTTACAAATGAAATGATGAAAATTAAACATACATGTACATTACATGTAGGCCTAATTTAAGATACTTGACTGGCTAGTCTATCTCGCTCCCCATCACCCCCTATTTACATGTAATTTCCCAACTTGCCTGCAAGTACCATCTGGCATAAATTGTTAGCACCAGGATGGTGCCCTTCCACTGCTAGAGGGCTACTGTATGTGGTGGAACCACTCCTCTCTTCATCTTGCCCTGCACTGAGTAAGAGGTGTCTCTTAATCACATTACCTGCACTTTAAATTGAAATACTGTACTTCAACTATCTTAAAAAGTGATACAACTCTTGAAAATGTAGCATTTTGTAATTTAAAGAGCTCGGATTGTATCAATGTCAAGTCACTTTATGACCCTGATTAATGTGGACCAATTTGCATCAGCTTCAGACAAAGAGGCAATGAAAAAGTAAAAGGATTAGTTTCAGAGTGGCAGTACAAATTATTGTGTAGTGGTCCTGGATAATACAAATTAAAATTAAATAAAGTAACTTCCACATTCTACTGTAAGCACAGAAATGTCCTGTAAAATATTCAAGTTGCATATGAGGTCACAAGACAGAAAATGTACCCACAGTACCAATGGAGGAAACTTGTGCATATCATTGCAACTTACACCAACAAATTTATGCAGACATCTGATTTGTGTACTGGTAAGATATGCATGCAAGTTTAATGCATAAAGCTATTAGGATAATGTATAAAATGAATCTATGTAACATTTATTTGAAATTGCAGACTTCCCCTATTAAACTGTGATATTTTTCAAAAGCCAAATTTCCTGTCTCCAATGTGATTACTTTTTAAAATGAACAATTTTGCATGATAGGAGGAATGGTTAATTCAAAGTAAATCCTACAACTTTTAAAAAAATAGTCCAGACCCAAATTTATGTTTGATATGTTAAAGAGGAACATATTTTAAGCAATCTGTGAAATTTTCATTCAT
>WURT03121459.1:0-11765 GCA_009936505.3 Holothuria glaberrima | reverse complement strand
ACGATGAGGTGGATCTAATCAGATTACCATAAATTAAAGTTTCCGATGTATCTCCTTCTAAATGGCAACTCCCTGGTTGAAGAGCCTGTTGGTTTGTAGACAAGGGCCTCCCATATACTTCCCGTATATAATGTAGGGGTCTGAGGTAGGTAGCCTCCTTTCTCTCCACGAGCAAAACAAATGTCGATTTCTCGGCAATAAACTGATAAAGATGTTGCCGGTCATAAGGTGTGATATATATCCCCCAATATATACAAAAAAAGAAGAAAGGAAAAATTCAGGGCTTACACCTTCTGCCCACTTGTGAAATGTTAAATGCCTATGAATAGAGGTATGACCGCTATGCAAGATATCAGAAGGGGGCAGTGTTCTTAAACAGTTTTCAGAAAGTTAATTGTTAAGTACCGTAGGTAGGCTTTCCTAGTTTTATTATCGATAACGGTCTATTCCGCTACGAAATGAGCAGTATCAACGCATTTTCTTAGATATTTAGAGTATGTACTCAAGATTTGATATCTGAAAGTGTGGGAGCAAACCCGGGTGGAATTACAAACGCCAACAAAAGCCACGCGGAGGAGGAGGGGGAACGCCACTTGAAGGCGAGGGGTCCAGGGCCGGCTGTAGGCTGCATTTTCGTAACGTGAAGCCGGCGAAACCTTGACCGCGAACGCCAAAGGCGTAAAACCGGAGGCAGTAGTTTCCTTTTGTGAACATTCTGGACCATTTCTAGAAACCCCTGCGCCCCCACGATATAATTTCAAGTGCTAATAAATCATTTTTTTCGTATGACTATCTCAAATTTAAGACAGTAACCGTCTGCCAATTTTATGCCGATGGTGGTAGTTGGTGAACAGCGCCAGGGGATACAAAGGGACTTGGAAATAGTTATTTGCTCAAGCTATCCTACAGGATAGACAACTCCACTTAAGCTTTTTTTACGGACAGCAGTATTAACGTGACATCTATGTATATCGAATCTATACGCAAGCACAACGGAAAAGTTATTGAGAATAGCAATTCCGTATACACGGGTAGGTTTCTGAATTGAGTGTCTGCAAGTGCGTAATGACAGAATGACGTGCATTTAATACTGTCAGTGACCCTTATTTCAGGACTTCGAGCAACAAAAGTGTGGTGAAGAGCCGACGTCCATGCTTTGAAATATTTTAACTTAAGGTCCCAAACAAAGTTTCCAACAACAATTGACCCTTGCCTTCCATCTTTGAACTCCGCCACTGTACTAACCAGGTTTCATTACAGGTTCCCGCTAAGCTTGCAGAGAAAAAATTTTCAGTCGTTTATATGGTATGCGATTTCCTTTTCCCTTAATTTTATACAATATTAAAACTTCCCTCATAATTAGTCTGGTCTCTCTTCCTTTCGTTTGCTTTTTTTATTATTATTTTTAAGTTCTGGAAAAAGTGGTTGAACCCCCCATAAACCCACATATGATTGTACTGTTCTTTCTCATTTGACAAACAAAAATCCCATGCAAAATACCGATGTCGGGAGCCTTCTTCATTTTCCTTTGTAACCTATGAACGAAACTGCTGAGGAAGGTTTTACAAACACTCTAAGAATACTCTGGGCGCACAGTAGCCAACCACTCTGCTGAAGTGATGTGTTCAATTTCGATGTGGATGTGGTAGCAAAGGAATTAAAATACTGATTATACATAAATAAAAATGAAATATTTCCAAGCAGTTTCTGCGTTTTATTCTTTCATGATGTAAAATGGTATTTTGAATAAAGTGAAAAGGCAAGAACTGACACCCTATTCAACAAGGTGTCTCAGCTCATATTACTGTGAAAAAGCTGACAACTTTGTGCAGTTGGGTAGCCAGGATTTCTCTGGGGGGGGGGGTGCAGTATGTTGTGTTGAGGGGATCCTCCTCCCCTTTGAAAATTTATGAATAATTAGGTGTCCTTACATACAATCTTGTGCCACAATTGCTAACCTTTGAAGTAAAATTTTCTGTTCAAAAACTTACGTATTTTAGGTACTAAAAATCGGCATCGGTGAGGGGGCATGACCCAATGGCCCTCTAAATACGCCACTGAACTTTTGTGGGTTTACATATGAGGGGTAGCTTGCACCTGTTGAAAATCTCTACATGGGTCAAGAGGCCACGCAATCAACCAGACTTAGATGGAATAATAAGTGATGCGCTACTAACCAGTACACTGATATTAGCTAAGAATTACATTGCAGGTTACTGCTCAGTACTGTTCAAACGAATATTTCAGAACATGGGTATTACGTCAGAGCCCATGTGACTTTGTTAACTATACGGACAATACAGAGGGGTTTTACAACGTCACGTGATCGCGCGTCTCTTTGGTTTTGAAGGGCAAGCGTTCACTCTGTCACAGTAGTATCTATGCCGTGCGCGTGTGCTGTAAATATTCTTATTGCGTATGTGTTTTGCCCTTCACTAGTGCCTGGCAATCACGCTCATGTGACGTCACATGAAATCCCTCTATTCGAGTATATCTCACTACCACTGGACCCTTTTTTGGAGCATGCTGATCAGTGTCGAAAGGAAAGTAACTGCTCTAATCAGGATGCTGTTACAGCTGTAACAGCCCTGCTCCTTGCCATAGTGTAAGCAGGGAGTTGCTATTTGAAAGCAACTCCCTGGTGCAAGTCATTAGTCACTGTTTACAGTGATTATTGTTTTATTCCTCTCACATCACAGACGAATGTGTCGAAGGACAGATATGGCTAGCGCAGGGTGATGGCGTTTCCCGCGGAACAGTTCAGCTTTGCCAGACTGGAGAAATCGTCAATGTATGTGGCACTTCTTGGGGATACAATGAGGCAATGGTCGTTTGCCGTCAGCTTGGATACTCTTCAGTCAGCAGTTACGATTATGTTAGCGTTAGTGGTGCTAGTAGTGATATGCGATCTGTGTCTTGCCGGGGGTCAGAGGTCTCTCTGTCTCAATGTTCTATTCGTTCTGACCCCCACTGTACACGACAAGCAACGGTCACGTGTAGTAACAACAGTGGCGGTGGTAGTGACAGTGACAGTAACGGCAGTGACGACAGTGGCGACAGTTTTGACTATGATGGCAGTTTCGACTATGGCGGTAGTAGTGAAAACGGCGACACAGGTAAGTGTGCTGCAAAGCCTGTAACCAGACTTATAGGAACCAGGTCTAACCAACAGTCCCTCAGATACAACACAATTAAGAATTCACTTTTGATTCTTTAAATTACTGTAAATGTTTCAAGCATGGTGCACAAGGATTGAATGTGGACTTATTTTCAAACTCTGGCGAAACAACGAAGAAAGGGTTCTTGTCCAAAATAGCGATTTTTCGTTGGCGTGGAAAGGAGTTCCTGTTTACTCGATTCAAGTCCGTGAAGGTCTGAAGGCTCGTCCCAGAATGTGTGCTATACATGCTTAGATAGTCCTCTATCCTCCACGCCAGTGTAAAATAGTTAAAGTGACATAACGCTTTGTTCATAATCTCATGACGCTACTCAAAAGTCCATGTTGAGAGGGTAGCTTTAATTGTTGTTTCGGGAACGGTATTTGAGAACCATTACTCGGCGAAGTCTGCTGCGATCATTTCCGTAAACTCGGGTGTACCTAAGTGCTCTTTCATCATATCAGGGAAATATTTCAGCTACTCGACCGTGTCGTAAATCTACCAGGGAAGTCTGGTAGCGCCTCCCTGTTTTATCTTAACATTACGCCCAAAATGATTGAACTACAAAACGGTAGCTCATAACAATTCCGTAAGCTCCACCCTTGCCCACCCTGCCCTTGCCCTCACTTTCTTCCTTCATTACAAATCGTGATGCAATCACGGAAGTAGCTAAATAATTGGAACGCTAAACCATTGGAATACTAGCTCGGAGGTAGTACTTCCATGGCTAAACTTATAATTAAGCTCCTACTTGCTTCAAAGTTTTGATTTGAAACAACTTTCTCAAAGTTAAACAAAACAAATAACTTCACCATTCCAGGGACCCTGTTGTCCTTAAGCCGGCTGCCCACTTAGCGACCAACGGCTTGCGAGCTCTCGCGATTCTTTGCGACCTTCTGCGACCGTCTTTTCTTGCGAGGTCTTTCGATCATTTGCGCTTGCTACCGGTTACGAGCTAATTGCTCTCACACCTAGCGACTTCTTGCGACCATAGGTGCTATCAAGCAAATTTTGGAGGGATTTTTGTACTATTTGCACATAGGCCTACATCCTAGTGCGAAGCTCAACATAGCTGACACTTCATTAGAACAGGCTTCCGTGCAAGCTACACATCAATGTATTTTAGCAGCAGTTGCTATTGGTATATTGTTGAGACGCAGGAGGCGTAGACGTAAAGGAAGGAGGATGAATATGCCCCGCAGTTTCTGGGTTGGTCCTTAGCTCATGTGATGGCAAATATACCGCCACTATGATACCCTGATGCAGGGACTGGCAGCTGAGGACATACCTGGATACGTATCATTCCAGAGGGTTTGCTCAGAATTCTTCCAGGAGTTGTTAAATAAGGTTCGACTAAGGATCGAAAAGAAGTGTACTAAAATGAGGGCACCCATCCCTGCTGAGTTCGTCTGGCGATTACACTCCGTTTCCTAGCAACAGGTATATTTGACTTGAAGAATTTTCCCATGAAGAGGGCACTCCTACTGGACTTTTTGAAAAATTCCTTCACACCTAGGCCTACACACGATCTTCTCTTAGGCCAATATATGTTCATCTTTCAAATTTGGAGACCATTTTCAGAAAACGTAGCCGGAAAAGGTAACCTTCTAAAGAAGGTGGGGGAGAGGTAAAATCTTAGCTTAGGGGTGAGACATGTAGAAATTAACACATCACTACTAGCCTACACAAAGTTTTGCCCAATTTTTGGGAGTTGGGCTAGGAAAAGTTTAGGGCTAAAGCCCTCATTACCCCCCGTAGAACTGCCCGAATGAACTAAGCCAAAAGTAAGTTTTAGTATTATATAAAGGGGCTAAGGGCTTGCAGAGCTGGGTATATAAGGCTACCAATACAGGCCTATTTTTAAGCACCTTTTCATAAACGGGATAACAAGCATACAGTTCCCTACATTGTGAAACACACCCTCTGGTGGATGAGATCCAGGGTAGGCTACGTACCAATTAACGTGAGCCTTTTCAGGTAGATCAAGACTTAATCCCAATACACGAGACTCAAACATAGTATTTATCAAACTGCTTTTGTATAAAAATGATATTGATTTCAACTCCCAAATGAAGATGATTGCAGGCGTCAAAGGTGATAAAGAATAACGAATTTCAATGTTTTATAATAGTATGTTATTGTAAACCATAAAAATAGGAAGGTGTGCTTTGCGTAGGACCTCTTTTCTAGTCCACGATGGCCACGGCCCGTATACACTCTCACCTTTCTCCTTATTAATGAAACACGCAACCGGTACCGCTCAAGTTCTCTTGGAGATTTGCTTGACCAGGAAAAGAAGGTCGTGCTCAACAGTGTTCACAGTAAGTGGGGGACCTCTATTTCGAACACAGTTAGATGACACACGCTGTCTTTCCGGCTGGAATCTACTTTCCAGAATTTACCAGCATCGATTTTGCCCAAAGATTTGCACATTTCTTGCTGCAAAACTTTGCGACCTCTTGCGATCACCCTCTGACACTATGCGATCGACTTACGACCTCTTGCGAGCGCTTGCGGAGGTCGCAAGATTTTTAAACACGTTTTAACACCTTGCGAGCTCTTGCGATCATGGTTTGCGAGATACGACCTCTTTCGAGTTCTTGCGACCTCTTGCGAGCAAACCCTCTCACACTAAGCGACCTTCTCGAGGTTGTAGGCGCTCGCAAGGAATGACAAGAGCTCGCAAGCCGTTGGTCACTAAGTAGGCAGCCCTCTTTACGCAGTAGATCCAGGTTTTGTTTATTATGGACATAACAGGATAATCACAGGGAAGGGTTGGGAAATTATCAAGGGAGAGGGGGGGGTGGGAAATGAACAAAAAACTTTCCTGCTTTCCCAGTTTTCAATAAATTTAGCAAACTACTATTCTCCACAGATTCATATGCTCCTCAGTTTATTTAATCACACCCCTCAGTTTTAATTATCTTTCATAGCCAACATTCTTGCACACTTATACAGAAAATCGGATGGATATACTAATACACTGTAGGTGCTGCTGAATACTGAATTATTCAGCCCCTTGAATACGATCAATATATTAAAGGTAACGGAAGGGGGTCTTTTCCAATAAATGGTGGCCAATAATGGGAAAGGGGCGGGGAATCATTTGCTGCTGGTAAATATTGTCTTTTTTAGTTTTCCTCAAAGATATTTAGCAGCTGTCAACTGTTTGGCAGTAGTTTGTCTGTCAACTGGATAGCTGGTTCCCTTAATTTTCAAATGATCCAGCTGCTGGCACTTATTTCCAATAACTTTCCAGTAACGTCTTCAACAAAGTTAAAAGCGTTGCAACATCTTTTTTCATAAGCTGCCTCATGCATGACGTCGCTTGCTTAATTTAAGCTCAAGGAATGTTAGACAGATTTATCCACTCCTTACTGTGGGTTGCAACTCGAGTCAACAGCTTTGGACAAATGTTTCATATTTGGGGGAGAGGGTACAGAAAAAGTCAACTACAATCAAAAAGATGAAAAGATACCATCACTCAGTCTAAGAAGCTTTCAGGTTTTAATCAACCTTTCTTAACTTAACAATAATGAAACAAGAGTTCCACTTAAAGGAAACCAAAGTAAATAAGTATTAATGGTAACATTTTGAAAAGAGAAATAGGACAAGTGGTTAAATTGATTCTGAAGCATTCTTTTAAGAGTGTAATTTAAATCGAGGTATGTCTGAAATGTTACAGGTTACATTGTACCGCATTGCCATCTACTTGCAAGTACATTAACATTTTCTTTTGTTTTATCCATATATATACAGGAACATCGAACCTTGGTCCCTTGGCCGGTAGCACGTCTGTTCTCTTTTTTTTAGGAATCTTGATTGTACTCATGTGCTTATATAAAATGTTCTGCATCCCAACAAACAAGTGTCCGAGCTAAGGTGTGCGATTGCGCCCTTCCCGCACACGGTTCCCGAAATCCCGCAAATTTAAATTTTCTATGGGGGAAATTCGCGCAACCGTTTACTTGCTAATGTGTTCAGGAAACTCTTGAAAGGGAGGAATACTCTTTTACGTATATGCAGTCTACCAATTACACTCGGCGGCGTTGTTGCAGGTCTTCGGATTTCACGGAGACGATCGTTGTCGTTAAAGTGGCGTTACCGTGTAGTCAATATCACGGAACCCGAAAATCGGTTCCTGTGGTTTTGTAACTTGATTACTTAGGCTGGACAACTTCTCCCTGCTAAGCTTTGGAAACTAGTGAAACTATAGAACTAAATCATATTCTTCTAAAAATGAAAGTGTAAAGTATTTCAGGCGTAACATTAGGTTAAAAATTACAGGTAGTCCGTTAATTCCCCACGTTAATTTTACCTCGCATTTATCACGATCATTAACCAAAAATTGTAACTACCTACCTGTCAGTGCTGCTTTGAAACACGAGGCTAGGCTCGATATATCTCTATATGTAAACTGTTAGGATAGCACAGCAGCCAAAGCAAAAAATTCTGAAGGGAAAAGTATCGTTACGCAAGAAAAGTTTTCGAAAATATTAAACAGGGCTCAGTTAGAGGGTATTTTACACATGCATTGAAACTATTTTATGTTGGTATCTACTGAAATTAGTTGTATAGCAGACAGGGCCTTGATTCATAATTGGTGAGTGTAAGACAAAATGTCATTTGAAGTGGTTGGGGTAACTTTCGCCGAGGAAAATAGATCGTGTACATTTAGACAGGGAATAGTTAGATGGGAGTCGGGTACAAATTAATACTGATACTAACGATAGTAGTGACTTTGGTCTTAACGTTAGTACTCACGGTACGTGTTAGCCAAGGGATGGTGTGAACGTGAGTGGTCCCGGCAGTGATAGTCAACTAACTCCTGCTTTGAAATTAAAGTGGACCTTAAGTCTAAAATTGCAAGAATATATATTTTAGAGGTTGGAAAATAAATCCTATTCATCCAACTCCCATCTTCATAGCTTATTCCATTGCTGAGAAATAAAATGTTGAAAGATATTCACTTGATTTGAAAAAGTTGCTTGTGCAATAATTTGTGATGTCCTTCTTGTACAACTCACATTACCTGCTTTAGTTTCCCTTTGAAATAAAAATGTTTATATAACCTTGAAAAGTTGACTGTTTTCTTGCATGGCATGTTTAATGGAGAGGCTTGTATAGTCAAGTCACCCTGTACCAGTAAGAAAGTAACCACATTTTGGCACATGGTGCAGTGGCTTTGAAAAAAATAAAGAAAAACAAAGACGGTAATTTGAGTAGTACAAGAATGACATCACACATTATTGCACAATCAAACATTTTAAATTGAGTGAATAAACTTCAACATTTTATATCTCAGCTCAAAAATGACCTGTGAAGATGGGAGTTGAACCATTTATTTTTCAAGCTTTGTAACATACGTTTTGGAATTTTTTTCCTTTAGGTACACTTTAAGTTGACCTTTTCCTTCCCGAAAATACTTCCTTTAAAAATGAAAGTCACTGCTAATTTTTTTCATGGAGGGAATTTGTCTCCTTTATTCTGAAGCTTTGCGCTAACACTGCTTCAGACTAAATCATTCGTCACTCAGGGGCTTATAATACATGAATTCGCAAGGGGGGGGGAATTATTTTGGGACCCAACTACATTTCTTGGAGACCAACTCCCATTGACATAGTTGTACGATTCGAATTTCCTAGATAATTACAATTTACAGCACGGTAGTAATAATGATAGGCGTACGGGACTCTTCCAGTTTGGGGGCAGGAAATATTTTGTCCGAATCTCAAAAAGTTGCCCGAAATTCGTTGCAGTTCAGTTGCATAAAATAGACCACTAAAACACTTCATGCGAGCGAAAATTTTTGCACATTTTTCGGGCATTCGTTCAAAAATTCGGAAACTCAGTAGAAAATTTGAGCAATCTTTTCACTTTTACTTCATTCCTGCCGGAATTTCAATTTGAGTAAGGTATCAAATGTTGTTCCTGTCTTGTCAACTTGTACAAACTGACAAAGGCATACTGAACTGGATTTGAGACCGACTTTTTGGCGCTCAGAGACCGACTTTTGATTTTCACTGTGGGGTGTCCCCCCCTACCGTATTTACACCCCTGTCGTCACTGAAGAGGATTTAACCTTAAGGGCCTCTGTTGCTCCATTGTCGTTTATCTGAGAGCACCCGAAGATACCAGAAGAAGTTTAGGCGATACCGAAAGGGATTAGATGATATGGATGGTATTGGACAATGTCATGATGGAAAAGGCAATATCCAGCTGATAAGACGAAATTGAAGGGTAATTATAGAAGATTTCGAGAGGGAACTAAATTTGATACCGAAAGAGGATTTGATGATATCAGGGGGGGGGGGGGAAGGCTCTTCGTGAGTTTAAGACGAAGGTATGGTTTAGTGGTACATGTAGGGCTAACAAAATTAACATGACGAGGTTTATTGTCTATTCACATCCAATGGAGTAGTCATCTTCTTTAAAATCCGTGCGCAACATTACATCTATATGTTTATTTTTGTTGTGAAAAGGTTTATACATTTTTAAGATTGAAATCCCGATTATACAGGACGCATTCAATACAGTTTATAAACTTGGAGTTCATTATCCAAATTACATAGAACTTGAAACTTATTTTTACCGTGTACTAGTTTCGATTTTTATCAACTTTTGCCGCAACTATTTTACACGAACCTTACCAGCTAATCGCATTCCACATGTACAAATATCTGTTAGACAGCAAATATACAAGAACTTTTGGGGCACTCTTAAGGTAATCTCTCGATTTTCAAAATCTGAAAAATGCTGAGATGAATGGAAATCAGGTTAAGTCGGGTTTAACATTTTTAAATGTAAAAAACTCTTCAATTTGCTTAACACAACACTTTGTAAAATCATTTCATTAGCTCTGACGTTCGAAATGAGACATACTTGAAGCTTTGACTAGAGCAACCCATTTTTAGCCTTCTAGTCATACTGGGGTGCATGCACGGTGAATAATAACAATAAGCCTAAAACAATAACTTATTATGTAACCTTTTTGTAACTGTAATTAAACCTACCTTTCCAATTTTCTCAGTTTTGAGAAAAATTCAATTATAAAACAGTATTAAAGCTCACTGTCGTAATTTATGACATTGTTGCCATTAATAAGAGGAAATAAAGAAAATATATTTGGTATCTACTCATGCGTATGTAATTAGTGTAATTCGGGGACGAGCGTTTTTTCTTCAGGCAAGTGTGGATACACCTGCAAGTGGGGATAACCCCAATTGCCAAATGCAAAGTTTGCCATGAAATTGGATTTTGCACCTTTCAAAGATGTGTCCAGTAAGTTTGAAACAATTTGGCGTTTTCCCCATTTTCTATGTTGTGAACCCATCATTACGAAATACATCATGTGTTGGTGCATGAGTGTGTGTGTATGCGTGTAGTACGTGTTAATCGGGGACATGACCTTTTTTCCCTAGTCAAGTGTGGATACACTCCAAGTGGGATATCCACATTTTCAATGTTAAAAACGTGTGTCCCCGATTGACGCCAATTACATGTTTGTGTGTGTCTACAGACGATTTAGCCAAGTTGAAAGGGTCGTCAAACTCATAACGGAATGCAAGTTGGAAGATTGGAGTCGTAAAAACTTCCTGCTCAAATAGCTCACGTAACTTTCTTAGTATGATAACCATAATTTGAAGTAAACTTAAGTAGTTAATATACAAAATTATTCAAAACAGCATTTTTACAGTTCATGATGCCTTCTCTATGTTTATCTAACACATTTCACAAAATATTAACATTCTAAATTATACTTAAAAGTGTCCTTTTCCCTTCAGTTGTTACTGCTCCCTACTCACTCATTCTATTGACTGATAGATTAATTGCTTGCAAAATAGATTGATTGATTGATTTTATAACTCCAATTGATTAATATAAAACCACTTTTTAGGCCAAATCAGAAAAAGCAAGCAAACAATTCACAATAAAAGTAACAAAGGACGTAATACAACAAATGAGAAATATTTTGCGACTGTAGCATAGCATACTTAATAAACACAGGAAGCTGCCACTGCAAAGCAAGGGTTTAAGCAAAAATTTAAAATTTATATTTGAAAGAGAACTAAGTCTACGCAATTTGGTGCAACTTCCCTTCAAATCGGACTTGTTTTACTCGAGATACTTTTTTAAAAGTTCCCTCGACTCTCTGGGGAAGAGCCAAGGGGAGAAACCAAACATTACTCCCGAAGGAGTATTCCCGAAGGACAGTGGCGTAGCCAGACTTTTCAATCTGGGGGGTGGAGGGGGCGAAGGGTATGACTGGTGGGGCAGACCTAGCTGATACTATAGGACTATCTAAGCAGAGCGCCACCATCGGTTGGGTCGGAGCGTACAAGAAAATTTTTGGCTTTACAAACCCCTCAGATGACCGGAAACGGTACTTCCCAAGTGTTTTAAGCTGCATGTACCCAGCCTTGAAATATGAATCTCATGTCTGCAGTTTCTCATTTAATGCAAAAAAAAAATCAATCTATGAAAAATGCTAATATATGTTTCTTTTCGGAGCGTCACCATCAGTTGGCGGGGAGCGTACCACAAATTTTCGGGTTTACAAACTCCCAGATGGCCGGAAACGGCACTTCCCGAGTGTTCTAAGCAAGA
>WURT03121448.1:0-11766 GCA_009936505.3 Holothuria glaberrima | reverse complement strand
GATTTGAAAAGGTTTTGACCTTATTAACATGATATCTCAAGTAGGATAACTGTGAGGGATCTCATGCTTGTCATCTCCAGATTTTGTCTCAAGATGCAGGGGTCTAGTGTGAACACATCCTAAAATGATGTAGTCAGGAGGTATAAATTTGAGGGATGAAACTTGGTGTAACAAGCTTCCCCCTCCCCTAGGCAAGGAATCACTAAGCCTTTGGGCTTTCTGGTTAATTTTATCTTTGTTCCTCGATTGTTGGTCTTTTGTTATGAAGATCAATTTGTAATTGAAGGGGTGTTTTGCTCATTTTTGTTAAAATTCTTCTTACCAGAACATTAGTTTTTTACTTAATGAGCCTACAGTATTTTTTTAAATATACAAAAGCAACGCAAAAAGTAAAAACTGATGAAATTGTCAATCACAAATTCTTTATGGTCATTATTTTCAATGTACTTTAACAGATTATTTTCAATGCTAGGTTACGTAAATGTCCATTTTTTGAAAGTTATAATCAAATGTTTTTATATTTAAGAAAGGGTTTAAGTAATACGTTCTTTTTCAAAGAGGAGCAAATCTATTTATTCAGGTGGAATTTCATTCACGTCGACCCTAATGCGTGGTTCTTGAGATAACGGCAGATGAATTTGTTACATTTTTAACCTTAAGAGACTCGAAGCAAACAGAATTAATGTCATCTTTTCACATAAATAAGGAAATTTTGTTTTCTTTGTTTTAGTTAATTGCTTTGACTTTGAAATAGTAATAGGAATATGAGTTTTTCATCCTAAGATTCCTTTTACTCGCATATATTTACATTACGAAAGCACTAGATTATTAAGGAGAAATTCTGTGGTAAAGCTTTAAAAACAGTGATGTTCAGAACTGTGATGTTAAGGTGTCATGCGTTCTTACTTGTAGTTCACTTTAGGTTGAAAATATTTTAACTTTATATGCCAATATCTCGAGAACCAAAAATAGGTATGAAATGCAAATTTCACAAAAATGTTAAGGTCAAGTAAGTAACCCGGTAAGTTCGCTAACCGAGTAAGGAAAGTTTAAAACCTTCCTTTAAAATTAGTAAAGTATACGAGACTTTACAAGTGTACAGCTGGACTGCAGCATAAAGAACATCGACCAACCGCACCCTGCTTGAAATACGCTTTTCCTTATACAGACGATCATGTTTAAGCCTTGCGTTCATACCTGGGCCTTTGAAACCTGAGCTCAATCATGTGTAGTATACGTGAACAAGGAAATTGCGTACATACAACAATAACTGTAAATAACCTAAAGGCACACAACGACTAATCATCGATTCACAAAGTCCAGAGCGCTTAAAATCTGATAACAAGTAGGGACCAAAGAACAATTCAATAAAGTACTTTGAGATTCCTCAAAACGACGCTTAAAGGAAGAGGGAAGGCTTAAATCAACTGTTGATATGTTTAGGAGTACTCAATGTAAGCATTCTGGTCAAGTTTGCATAGAAATCGGATGTGTTGTTCTCGAGATAATAGCACAAGAGAATAGCACAAGAGAATAGCACAAGAGAATGTCACATTTCGAACCCTCGGCGAACTTGAAGCAAGCCCATGTGACATCATAACCTCACATAAATGAGCTCTCATTATTTTCCTTTATAATTTTCCTTCATACAACCAGTTTTCTTTTTCATAATCTCATGGATTAGAATACGAATGCACAAAACTGAGAGACATGACATGAGAGCTTTACAAACTTCAAATGTCCCTATCGGAAGCTCATTTTCCAATTTTCTTCAAGGTCAAAACAGCAAATTTACTTCTTCTTTGACATATTAAAACAGCTTGTTTTGCTTTAAGTATTCCTTTAAACTTGGTTGATGATCTCCTACTTGGGAAAATGGCTCAAGTGTGCACAGCTCTGTATACTTTTACTGTTTTCTTCAATATTGTTATTATTGGTTCTTAAATAGTTGCATAGTTAGTCCTCATTGCTTATAAGACCTCATCATCCGGGGAGAGATGAGGTTAGCCACTCTACCAGTGTACTGACTTGTTGTGAAATGTTTACCCAGTTACACAGAGTCATGTGTATGATCCGTTTGATGGACGTGAAAGTTAAGGCCACTTGGAAATGGATAAACAAATTTAACAAAACTATCTCTATCCTAATTTTGGTAAATGCCACTTTCTTTGCAGGAATGAAACGATATTCAATAACAGCCAGCGGTTCCAACGAAAAACGTCTACAAGTCTCTTAACTCGTGTGAAAGACACATCATACGACGCTACCGAAAGTCTGTCAACACAAAAAGAGAGGAAACCTTCACTAAGTGTTTTATTAATGTTGATAACATTACTTTTATGTAACTTTATCTTACAAGAAAATGAACTCTAGAAAGAGATTTCCGGATGCCATTAGGCTACCGGCTTTAAACAGAAGATTTTCGTTAGGGCAATTGTACGACATTAGGTCTGATAAATTAATTGTAGGGAAACCTTTGTGGAGCTTGGAAAATCTTTCCAAAGCTTGCAGAACAAGGTCTGAGAGGTCATCTGGGTGCGATATTTTGACAGATCAGACACATGAGGGTAAGCTAGCTGCTCTAGGTATTCCAAAAGGTTTAAAATTAAGCATTCAATGTAATCTGGTTCATCTTATTGGCTCGGCAAGATATCTTTCAAGCACCCCATGCTCTAGGCAACAGGAAAGGGTTACTTTGAAGTACAAATGTACAACTAAGGTTGAGCAGGTTGATATTGGTAAACTTAGTGAAGAGAATGTTCAGTGTCCCGAAGTGTTTTCATATGGCACGGCGACTCACGTGGTATGCGGCATCGTTTATGGGGGCCAAGCTCTTTTCGTGTTCGACAAATTTTCTTGCAGCAGGTCACCTGGAAATAACGGCTTGCGTGAAGCAGTAACAAGACTGCCGAATTTGACCTTTGATGAATATGGACGTCTTGACATTCCGAAGGACATTGAGTGCGAGACAAGCGGCATAAGATGTCAAGTATACAGTGATTTTCGAACACCTTTTCAGCCCAACAGATATCGAGATGCAGCCCAGCTGTTTAAAAGCCTGTCTCATTTTGTCGAGGGAAGTGGGACCCAAGCAGTACCTGTTGAAATTTGGTTATATCCGCTGGATAAACTTAACTTTCAAGCTAGTAAAATGGTCAGAGAGGTAAGAAATACGCTTGTTTCTCAGATCGACACTGTTATTGACCGCTTTGACGACAAAATAATGGAGTGTAATGATCTGGCGAAATCAGCACCAGCGAAGCAATTTCCAGGAATAAAAAAAGACATTCAAGAATTTCAGCAGCAGATAACCGCCTACAAGAACAATCTTCAAGAACGAATGGGTCCCATTGTAATAAGGATAAGGACTGGAAGTGCACACGATTCTGTGCTTGAGAAGATATTGCAGGAAAACGAAGCTTCTCCTTTTGCTCGTCACCGACTGGACATCTGGGTACAAAACAAACACGTTCAACTTCAGATACTTGGCCAGAGCGAGTTACCACATGGCAAAGAAAGAGAGGAGCTTTCGTCATCTGGTTTCAATTCCTCGTCACGCTCAACACCTTCCACATCTCTGCCGTATATCTCGTCGTCTGAATCTCCACCGTTGTCGTCCTTACCAACATTATCTTTACAGGCAGCATCGACTTCGTCAGATTCAGATTTTTATTTTGGAAGTGAACAAAAGAATGGATACATTAGTAAGAGGAAGCAGTTTGATGTTTGCTTCCATGTTAATACTGGTGGAAAGATGTCCCTAACGAAAGTCATGAGCTCGTACCTGCAGCACGTAAAAAGTGGCTCCTTGAGAAGTTATGCTCCAACTAGCTCTCTTCTTCAATCCAACAGTGATGTTTACGAGACTACTTTGAGAAAAGCCAACGAGTTTAAGGATTTCGTGGAAGCCAATCGTTTCAACGACAACATCAACTTTTCTTTTGCTGAAGAAAGCGAAGATAACGACAAGCCCGACGTGTACATTACTGTTCATAAAGATGGGACCCTGCTGGAAGATAATTTTCAACCACTGACTGCTCCATCGGCCGTTCACTTGGTTCGATCTGTCCATGATAACATCACGTTTAAGTGGTCAGAGCCAGAGAGTGGCAGCAAAAGTATCATTTTTTACGAAGTCTCTTACAAGAAGAGCAATGGAAACTTCGGAGAATCCCTGCAAGTTGATGCTCAAGGTCGGGAAAGTAGTTTTACGTTGGACAAGTTGGAGCTTGGAACAGCGTATGACATTCAGGTTCGGGCCGTTAGTGAACTTGGAACTAGCAAGATGAGTAAGGTGTCGTCGTTATCTACCCTCCCTGCTACACCGCCAGGTAAGCCAATCGCTGCCCATATTGTACCTAAGGGAGTTCATATTCAGTGGGTAAAACCTCTAGAAATAGCAGGAGACATGTCCGGAAAGGGCTACATTATAATAGTACAAGATATCACCAACAGAAAGGAGTTTGAGGTCCCATCAGATCCTCGAAATGGAGAGGAAATAACATTGTACAATCTCAACCCATCTTTCAGCTACCAGTTTAGAGTGAGGGCGGTCTTTGATCTCGGGGAGACAGAAGACGGCGAGATGAGTGACGTTTTGGAACCAGAGCCTAAAACCATCATGAAAGGTGAGCTCCTCGCAATGTCAAAGAAAGTAAGGAAAGGGAAACCTGCGATTAATCGTCTCAAAATTGAACAAACCCACTTTAAAAGGAATGATAGAATTAGAAAGTGCGAGCTTGGTCATGCTAAGAATGCAGTGACGGAGAAGGTGATCATGGTGGTTGGAGCAACCGGTGCTGGTAAGACCACACTCATCAACGGTCTGGTTAACTATGTTCTTGGGGTAGACTGGAAGGATGATTTTCGTTTCCAATTAATTGTTGATGATGACGAAGCTAAGCAACGTTCGCAGGCACAAAGTCAAACAAGGTGGATCACGTCTTACACTCTGCACTACAGAGATGGTTTTGAGGTTCCATACACCCTTACTGTCATTGACACTCCCGGATTTGGAGACACAAGCGGCATCAAGAGAGATCAAGAAATCACACAACAGATCAGAACGTTTTTCACGACTCAAGGAGAAGAAGGAATAGATCATATTGATGCGATCGGTTTTGTGACGCAAGCATCTTTGCCCCGGCTGACACCGACGCAGAGGTTTATCTTCGACTCGGTTTTAGCCCTGTTTGGGAAAGATATATCTGACAACATATTTCTTCTAGTGACTTTTGCCGATGGACAAAGACCTCCTGTGTTGGAAGGTGTTAAAGTAGCAGAAATTCCATATAGGAAGTTTTTCAAGTTCAACAATTCTGCTTTGTATGCAGCAAATGGTCCACAGGATCAAGACTGGAAGGGAGCGGGCAACAACAATTCAGCTGACAGTGATGAAGATGAAGGTAGCTTTGACGAAATGTTTTGGGAAATGGGGGAGAAAAGCTTTGCAACTTTCTTCAAAAGTCTCAATAATACGGAAAGCAAGAGTTTGGTGTTGACGAAAGATGTCTTGAACGAACGACACCGGCTGGAGACGCACGTGGCTGGTATCCATCAGCACATCCGAACTGGTCTGAATACATTAGAGCAACTTAGGATTGAGGTAGATGTCTTGAGGCGGCATGAGACAGATATTGAAATGAACAAAGATTTCACTTACACTGTTACCGAGGAGGCTGTGAAGACGGTAAATATCCCGAGTGGAACATACATCACCAATTGCCTCCAATGCAACTTTACTTGTCATTATCCATGTAGTATTCCGGATGATGCACAGAAAATGGGATGCGCAGCTATGGATCGGTCACAGGGGATGTGCATGGTATGCCCTTCCCGATGTGTTTGGAATGTTCATAAAAATATGACATACAAATTTGAAATACAAACCATAACGAAAACTAAGACAGCAGAGGAACTGAAAGCACGATACGAAGCCGCAAGTGGTGAGAAATTAACTGCCGAACAGTTAGTTAAAAACGTCATTGATGATTTTGAATCGGTTCAACTACAGGTAATCTTTTGCACAGATTTGGTAAGGAAAAGTCTGGACCGTCTCAAGGAAATAGCTCTGAAGCCGAATCCGCTTTCGACCGTAGAATACATTGATATTCTCATTCATTCCGAAGAATCACAGAGATTGCCTGGTTGGAAAGACCGTCTGAAACAGCTCGAGGACGTTCGTAAACAGGCGGAGACTTTACAACGTCTCGCTAAACCAGGATTTGACCCATTCGAGGAGTACAAGAAGATGTACTTCGACATGAAGAAGAAAGGAGAAAAAGAAGAAAACATTTATCAGACGATTAAGAAAATGTTCAAGTCGTGGTTTTAAGCAGTCTTGTCACCCAGCGTCACAGAAACTGACAAAGTTTTTTCTTAAAAAATCTCCTAGTTATGGCATTTTCAAAAATGGAAGCTATTTCTAAAACGTGGATCAAAAGGAGGCTTTCTGTATTTGGGAGGATCACTAATGTTAAGTCACTTATTTTACCACAATTTAATTACTACCTTTCCTCACTCCACAATCCGACAAATAAGTTTATTTGCGAAGTTAAAATTTACCTTTTTAGATTTATCTGGAATAATAAGCCAGACAATGTCAGTTGAAACGAATTTATTCAAACTTACTCGTATGGGGGCTGGGGGTGATCGATTTCTCGATGTATTGTTTTGCACGTTTTTGGAAAAATCATACTTCTAGTCTCTCTAGGGAAATTTTTAAAAGGTTATACAATAACTCTGATGAATTTGAAACTAACGGTGACTATTTTATTATGCTTTCTATCTTACAAGTCCCCAACTATTTCTGGCGGGATGTTTTTCAAGCTACATACCATTACTTGTCTAACTGTAATCGTGATCTTAACTGTTTAATTTTTTTTCCTTTGTCAACCAACTTGGAATAATAGTACGATCCAAGTTGATAACAATCCAATTGCCTACCGTTATTGTATTTGCTGTGGAATTTACTTTATCAACGACCTTTTTGATGGTAATGGTGCTTTTCTCCAACTGGATCAAGTAACAAAAAAGTTTTCGTTAGCTACTCACTTTTTGGAGTACCACGGTGTACTAAATGCAATCAAAGCTAATTGGAATAAGGTCATCAGAAATATTGATCAGTGCTTGTGTAATCCTATTAATTGTTGGTATAATATGTAACTAGCTGGTGGATATTTTACGTGGAAGTCACTCCGTATCAAAATGGCAAAAAATGTTTTTCTTCCCAGTAAATCTTTTTCAAAATGGGAAGAGACTTTGCATATTACAAGTGATTCGTGGAAGTTATACTGTTCCACTCCATTCTTTTGTTCTAATAATGTATCGCTGCGATGGTTTCAATATCAATAATTGCACAGAATTAATCCGACAACTAATTATCTTCATTCTATTAAAGTAGTTTCCTCTAATTTGTGCACTTTTTGTTTAATTTGTACCGAATCAATTCAGCATTTGTTCTATCAGTGCAATTTTTACAAAGAATCTGGAAGTATTATCAATATGTTTTAAGAGGGTAGGCTTTCACATAGATTTAAAAGACATCTCACATGTTTTGTTTGGGGATAACTGTGCTCGTGAAGTAAATTTAATTATTATTCTACTTAAGAAGTATATTTTTGATTGCAAGAGGGTTAAGGCTATCTCCACGGACAAGGCTTCCTGAATGTTTTTAAAAGAGTATATTACTTTGCAAAAGTATTTGCACAAAAGAATCTACGAGCAGGTTACTGAGAGAAATACTTGCTCCCCTGGTTTAATTTATTTCACTTCTAATTGAGATTATTAAGTATTAGTTTTTTGAAGTTAACTTAGGTTATTAAGTGTAATGTTTCACTGTACATATTTTTAATGTCAAGAGCATAAAAGAGTAAATAAAAAGATGTACTTCAACGTGAGGTAGAAAGGAGAAAAAGAAGAAAATATTTATCAGACGATTAAGAAAATGTTCAAGTCGTGGTTTTAAGCAGTTTTGTCACCCTGCGTCACAGAAAGTTTTTACCTGAAAAAATCTCCTACTTATGGCGAACACTCTCCCAGAAAGAGGCCCATTGGTATGAGAAGCGTAAAACATGCAAAATTATGACAATATGTGAAACGTATGGCGTTTCTTTTTTATTTCTTGATATAGGCCTATGAACATCATTTGCATTCCTTCAAAAACGTTTTGCGAATGCATCATACTCACTTTCAGGAATGTGTACCACAGTTTTAGTTTTCACTCGTTGTTTCACATTCTCTCTTTTTGTAAGACTGAGGATAGGAAAGAGGATTTGGCTTGCTCCTCTCGTTGACATTAAAACCTGCTGTCCCTCCAGAAACCTAGGGATCAATGCAAAACGGTATTACGGATTAAGACGTTCGAATAAACGCAGTATGTGATTGTGAAGTTGAGATTTATCTGAACTGTATGGGTGATAAGAGACACAATATTTGAAAAATCGTGGTGTGTGATGCATTCGTTTCCCTTCCCTTTTGATTAAAATTTTTCGTCTACTTCAAGGGTAAATTTGTTGTTAAATACTTCAACAGAAAACATTAGGGATGTACTGTATATATCGTCAAATTTATGTCATATCTTAAGTAAAACTTTCCTCGCTGTTGAAACTTATACAAGAGGAGTGTTAGCTTGCCCTTAACGATTGTACACTTTCACTTTTTAGATATTAAAAGTATTATACTGGCTATTATGGCTCTACAAAAATAGCTTCTTTTGTTATGCAAATTTCACAGAATATCTAAGAAGTACATGTGTAAAACATGGTATGTAAAATCATAAAAAGGTTTGACGAAGAAGTCCAGAGATGAATAGTTAAAATCACCGTAAGTGTTTAAAAAGGTACTTGGGAAACCCACATGTCTTTATCTCAGCTATAACTGCTTTGATAGGTTTTGGAAATTTACGAAACGAGAAGGAGCTAAGAATTCACTAAAGCCACAACGTGGTAATGAAAGTCTATGAGAAGAGATGACATCTTGTAATTGCAAATAACACTTAGGATCTTGGGAAGCAGCAGTCTCCAAATTATTAAATGGATTTATCATTTTCAGATGTATGTAGCTAATGCTACTATATATTAATAGTTCTTATGTGCACTGGTAGCTCGAAATGTTATGCAAGAACAGTGAGTGGTTTGTGGTTATCGGTTACTAAGAGATAAAACATAAGGATAACAGGGTTACTGGTTACTGCATTACTGATATAGCCATGGCCGTTCCCAGCGAGAGAAGCAGGGATAATTACACCCCTCAAGAATTTTCAAAGCAAATGATTACCGCATCGATCTGTCAAACTTTTCCAAAATATTGATATAACATGGGATTTTTCCAGAGTTGTAATCAAATCCCGACTCGAGTCAGAACCCTCCGACACTACCTGACCTGAAAAAATCCTGGGGAATTTTCCCTTATTGAAATAACACAGAGACCTGAGTCGTAACTTGACTCGAGTCTGTAGTTGTCTTGACGAGAAAAGAATGACTTGGTTACAACTCTGAATTTTTCTGCCCGCTTTGCGCGCACCCATGGAAGTTTTCTTCTTTCTAATTATCTGGATGGACAGTTTGGGTTCAATTATTGATTTAAAGCCACGGGAAACTCTCAGAATTAACCATCTTCCTCCCCCCGTCAAGCATACTGCTTCATTTATCCCGGTTGGCTGATAGTCATACGGAGTAGGGCGCTCATTGAAAGAAATGTCAAGTGTGAAGTCTGTGGTCTATTTAGTGCCTACCCCAATGTCATTTGAAAAATGTATTTTTCTTATTTTCACAATTTCGTAAACACCATGAAACTTGGAGCTACCACGGCGCAGTCTCGGTATTTCAAACTGAATTCTCATGTTGCCCCCCCCCCTCTGAGAAACCCTGCGTAAGGTTATGGATAGCGGGCCCGTAGCCAGCTTCACATTTTTAGGGGGGGGGGAAATGTTGTGATTGGGGGGCAAGTGTTGTGATTGGGGGGCATAAAACGTTCCACCACATTAATTATTATGCGATTTCAACTTTCATCTGGGGGACAGAAATATTTTTTTGGGGGGACATTGCCCCGCAAGGACCCCCCCCCCTTGCTACGGGCCCGATGGATAGTATAAAAATTTCAAAAGAAATGAAGGAAGTGGGAAAGAAGTTGAAAATATGTGTAATGGAAATACACAGCACAGAAATATTTACAGAATACTGCTCACTCACTTAAGAGTTTTTGAAAGAGATTGGGGTAATGACTTACGTCACGGAATTCAGCTATATCGTGAAAATGGTCGAGTAGTCATTATTTTAGAAACATGATTGATTCTTGGTTTTGCATTTAGAAACGAAAGTTTCGTTTCAGAATTCATAAGCTTCATTTTTAACCTTGTTCCTAATTGGTTACTTTTCTTACTTTCTTTTACTTAAGTATTTAAATATTGTTGCGAATTGCGAATATGGAATATTCAGTTATAACCTAATTATACTCTTGAAACTGAAAATGTATTCCATGAACAGCATTTAGAAGTCTTCAGTTGAGATTACATGTTAAAAAGGGAACACATGATACTAGCAGCACTTATTTGAAATATAGTCTCTGATTTAAAGTTTATCGATGTAAAACATAACTATGATATGTGAAGAAAATATGGGTGATATATCTCTTTGTGTGGAGCACAAAATATGATTTCTTTCCTGACAATGGATTGTATAAAAAGTATTACTACCATATGTTCCAACTGTAAAAAGTGTAAAAGTTTATACGTCCATGTTTCTCATAACATGTAGGGGCATATTATTATCTGTAGGACTAGGTGGCTGTTTGCGTAGTTTACTTGTAACTGCAGATTATTCTGTCTTTGTCCATTGGAAGTATTCCTAATTTAACTATCCGACTTATTTTCCTACTTGTACATGTTAGTAGCGATGGAACGATCATCGGTATTCACCATCGGTATCGGCCGACATTTTCCATTTTCATACTGTATTGGAATCGGCAAAATTTACCTTTACTGCCGATGTTACTTAACCGATATTTGTTGTCCCATATATCATGAGAATAGCACACTGTTTGTTTATTTTTGAAATCAAGATCCAATATTTTATCTCATCAAGATGAAAGGACAATTCATCGCGATGCCCTGTGGCCTATGGTTAGTTGCAGCATTCTTGTTTCTCAAATATCGATATCGGATCGGTATTGGCCGATATTGAGAACTGAAATATCGGTATCGGTAATATCGGCTTCTTGCAATATCGGTACAACACTACATGTTAGTGATTTAAAATTCCAAAATTAGACTAATCAACAAGCCAAAGTTAAATTTGACCACTGTTACTTCATTAAAAACTTTGCATACTCAAGTTTCTAGGTGTGAGCTCTTACTACACGGGTGCAGTTCTACGTCATAACATGTTTATGCTGATGGTCAAAGTGAATTTCTTATACGTTTTCATGTGAAGGTGCACTTTGTGTGAACACTTAAATGTTAATCACGATTTTGTAGTTGGATTACTTTTTTCTTATGCAAAAAGAATGTCATCAGTTTAAAGGAGGTAAGGGTTAAAAGTTATTACCTTACAATCAGATGATTTTGTCTGATACATTATGCAAAGGTGTGGCAAACTTTTTAGCATAAGTACACACACGAATGTATTAATCGTCTTTGTACTTAAACAGTCCAATGCAGCCTCGGAATTTAAAATTCCGGGGTGGGGATTTAGAGGGCATTTGATCTTGAAAAAGTCCCTTGAGGTCCAGATCATCGTGTAGTGTATGAACTCTTCATATGACTCCTAG
>WURT03121437.1:0-11766 GCA_009936505.3 Holothuria glaberrima | reverse complement strand
CATTGCTTATGCGGAGCATTACGCACAACGGCAGAAGGTTCCATTTTTAAAGTCTTTGGTATGACTCGACCTGGGAACTTACATACATGTGTGTTACAACTTTTAAACATACTGAGTTGTTTGATTAACATTGTTTGATTAACATGTTTGAAATAACATGCTGGATATAGCACAAAATTTTGAGACCCTTATGTTATGCAGAAAAATGAACATCTTAAGTTCACTTGACTAATCTGCCTTCCTGTGTTGCTAATATGTTCAAGTGCAAATGTTGAATAAATTGCACCACATTTATAAGATACTAATGTTGTCCGAGTATCATGGCTGGTGATCCGTCTTTGAAAGTCAGGCTGGGGGGGATATAGTCAATGGCCCTATCTAATCTGAGTGCCATCATCAGTTGGCATGGAGATAACAATGAAATGTGGGCCAAAAATACCAAGGTCACCGGATATGGCCCCTTTGCCATGTGATGCTATGACAACAGTCAGAAGTATTTTTGTAATCTTTCAATTTTTCTGTTCTATTAAAAAGTTTTCTTGATAACTACAGGGCTGTAGTCTGGGGCAGAATTTCTAGGGGTAGAGCATGACACTATCTGTGCAGAGCACCAAGTGGCGTGCATACAGATAGTTGACAACCGGGTGGTCCCTTCCCTTCATTTGAGTGCCATCCTGGGGGAGGGTGCTGAGGGGAGGGTGGGTACATGTTCGGCTTGGCATAGGTGCAAACTTGTGCTATCGCTGGCAAAGCTTTGAACTAATTATATCTTTACAAATTCTCATCATTTAGTGATATTCTCCCTATTTTTAGCTGTGCGTAAGTCAAAGAGAAGGGGTTAACACTCTATACTCTTCCAGAAAATTTTGTCTTTGTGAGGTAGTTCGGATGCAAAATGGTGCTATCTTTGTTAAAGCTTTGTAAAGTGCTGAATTGATAATATGTTTATTATTTACTGACTTTTTTTCTTTTCGGTAGGGTGTAATTGAAGGGGATGTTGCCTCAGGGGAGTGATGACACCTCTACCCTTTGAGAAATTTTGCTTGTTCTAAGTTTTCTTAGATCAAAAATGGTGTTATATTTGGTAAAGCTTTGGACTGATAACATGACCTGAAATTTTAATTATTTACTGAATTTTATGGCTGTGGTATGGCATCACTGTGACAAGCCTGGTACCCCGTGCGGGCTTCTCTGTAATGCTCTTAGTACGCTACTGGGGAACCCACCATTGGTTGGTGCATAGCAGTAGCAAATGTTTGCTCGAGACTTTTCCAAATGGGGGGGGGGATATGACACACTTAAGACCTTGAAGTTGCATCTAAGCATTCTTTACTTATAGATTTCATTCTTAGAAAGAAACTGAGATTTCAAGAAGAAAAGTTAGATTTGATGTAAAGGAAAAATGCAGTCACCCCAATTTGTGTTAGAGTACCAGGGTACTCCTTGCATTGGATTGCCTTGAATATGCAATATTTATATTCTAACAAATCATAAAAGATACTTGAAGTGAAATAAAAGGATATTTGTGAGATTTAGCTGTTGTTTCAGAAAAAGTTTGTGTCGACTGTTTATGTCCTTGGAATTAAATGTTCCTTTATGCCTGCTCATTGATTACTAATAATGAAGGTAATCACAGCCTGGCTCTTTAGCCAGCATATATGCTGGTGTATTGTAGGGGTGTACCTTGTTGGAGGAAGATGGTTAATTTGTCAGGAAGACAAACCCGCATGAGAATGCATCCACGGCTGGGTATAGGACCTTCCCTGGAAAATCTGGGGAAAAAAGGAATCCTCATATGCCATTTCCCTGGTTTTGGTGGCCTTGAAATCATAATTTGGACAGTGAAATTTTCAGCATTTGAGTATTTTTTCTCAAGTATGCCAACTCTCATTCATGATTTGTAAATCTCAGGGGGTAGTTGCCCCCAGCAGGCTACTACCCTGAACTTTTGACATGATTTCCAAATCTGCCAGGTTGATTTCATTGAGGGATATAGTGTACAGTATCCCCCCATCCAATTTCATGGGGGTATATATCCCCCCTGGATCACCACCCATGCTGAGTATCACAACTGCATGGAGACTGATTTGCAAAATGTTTCAATACTGCTTAAATTGTCTCCTGCCTATGTAGTCATGACCTCAAGTTATTTTCAACAAATATAAGTTTTTTTTTCTTACCCCATTGATCAAAGCCAACCCTTAGACCTCTACCACGCCCTCTTCCTCTTCCACGTCCTCGACCCCTCCCCCTCCCTCTGCTGCCTCTTGGTCTACCTCTACCCCTGCGTAATGTGGGGGATACGTCAGTTTTATTCAACAAATCTCTTTGGAATCCACCACCATATCGTGCCCCCCTCTTCTTCTTCCTGGGTGCTTTCTTGGCTAGGTTGATGGCCTTTTTGGAGAACAAAACATGAGATGACTTTGACAAGGCATGATTAGAGAATAGCATGAGAGAAGTATGTAACTTCAATCCTTGATAAAATTTTACAGAAGGATAGGACACTTGAAATGGTTCAGATCAAGACCTTCACTAACATTGTCCATGGTCCCCTTTAATTCCTGTCGCTTTCCTCCCTTCCCCACCCTCTTCAATGTACCTCACAAATATCAAATCTCTCTGTCTCCTTTGGGGAATGTTCATACCAAGACCTTAGTTTTTCTACTTTCTAGCATATTTTTTTCATACAAATATTCATATTCAATGTGGATGTGGTCTCATACAAAGAATCTCAACTGCTCAGAAAGAAACTGATTTTGAAATATAACTCTTACGTGAAATGAGAAGTTCTCTTCCAGATATTAATAATATTAAGACTGAATGATATACTACACCACAGGGATACCAAACTGCTTTAAACAGTGACATAACATTCCTATGATCATTTGGCCTTCCTCACCTGTTTTCTGACCATCTGACCAATTACATTTACTCTTATACAACAGTCCAGAAATCAGGGCCCCTTAAATGCCCATAATTTTGAGCAGGAAGTGGGACTGTGGTATGGTCAACTCTTTTTGCTGGGTTCTAGGGTTAGGGCGGTGCTGTGAAATTTTGGTACTTTGACCATTTGTTTATCTGTATTTTGGATTGTACTGGCTCCTAACTCTAAGCTGATTATCAATCAAGGAATATTACCTCCATATTTGTCCAACTACAAAATTTTTGATAGAATTCCTACTGCTCTGGAAAGTGTTAGTTGTAGAAGGCATTGAACATTCAAAATAAGACATCTTCCAACAAATGCACAGTGAGGAAAGGACAGCAGAGGGAGATATTGTACATTGAATCCAAAGATATCATAAGCATAGATACCAAACTGGTATGGCGCAGTGACTCCTCATGGAGGCCAAAATATTGGGGGGTGGGGGAAGTGCTGATCACTGCTCAGTCCTTTTGAAAACATACAGGCAAACGAATGTCTTACAACAGTATTAAAACTTGCTATTTCGGAATATTGTTAATTTAAGAAGGACCACTCCTCAATAAATTCCACTTAAAATAAGAAGTTATTTCTTCATTGCGGTATTCCACATATGTACACTTGAACATGAATGCACAACGACTGGGTTTGCAAGTTCAGGGACATTCATTGGTCATTTTCTATGGTATCTTCAAGTGACGCACTATTATATGCTCATTCAATTTCTCACGTGCTCACAATGGGAAAGCAACTAATGCGTTTATTTACCCAGCACACAGAAGTGTGCATCAAGTATTCCGTATAAATAGGACAGACTTGTATCCTGTGGAATCTGTGCATATGCAACGCTCCTGCAAGCCACGCTCTCCTAACAATGACATTTTCTTTAGTGCATGCCTGTTATTATATGCACATCACCAAATACAGCTGCGCCTATGTCAAATCCACACTTCCGCCCCGATATTTGCGTCTCCATAAGGAGTCAATTTCCGTAACTGTAGGTAAAGGGGTTTGGTATCTGTGCTTATAATATCTTTGATTGAATCATGAAACTGCAACAAGTTTTTTCAACCCTTGCAACATTGATATGTGTACCATTTGTGTGTTAATTGCATGAGAACTTGAGGCAACTTTGCCTGTTCACGAGAAAAATGGAAGTATAGTGAATTAATATCTGTTTTCCTGAGTGTTTTATCCTGATGCATCCTCAAAGAGAAGATGCATACTTGTTCATTTTTTGCTTTTTGTTTGGAATACAAAAAAAGACAGAAATTAAGAGAAACCTTGGTAATTTTATCAAGAACCAGTAATAGTAATGCTCTTACACGTCTTCCATATTTGTATTCCCTGTACAATGAGTACTGACACTTATGTGAATAGCGGTTTACCCCTCAACCCTACTGGGGACACCTGCAAAGTTTAAGGATAGCTGCTGAAAAATCTTGACACCCAGCCATTTTTTCATATTACAACTTTTCTCACCCTTTGTATTTCTTTGTTTACTTCAGCTTCTTGCATGTCTTTTCTTAGTTTTCTGAACTTCTTGAACTGTATAAACAAATAATGTACACAAAACCAGTAACAGAGTGACACCAACACACAGGTCTAATGTATGTCTAGAATTTCAATTTCCATTGAGATATCTGAAATTATTTTCAAAAACTGCCCATTACAAATGTTAAACCAATCCTTAGCAAAACAGACAAATAGATGCAGCAGTTTTACAGACCGCATATTTTTCATGAATAAACACACTTTGAGTCAAAGAAGATACGCTGGACCAGATTACAACCCACCAAACTTCTTCACATGTATGTTAGTTCATGAAACTAGAAACAATGACCAACAGTTAAAGTGGGGGGACTGTGGACCATTTGTGGCCCATGAAGTGCTCTAAAATGGCCAATGGAATATTCCAAGAGCTAAAACTTTTTTTTTTTTTTTGAAGTCCTGGCTACCACAAAAGATTGAAAGCAAAATCTCAAACATGGCTCATGACCCCAAAACAATTCAAAATCGCTGACCACTGACTTTAATGCCTATAAACACAGAAAGATGACTGCTTATAAAGTTAACTAGGAGATTACACCCCTTCTCCCAAAACTTATATTCCTTTGCCAATAAGACTACTTTTAAAATGAAAGCTTTACCACAACTTTAGGAAGAAGGAATCCTTGAGTAAACCAGTTACTCTTTAACCACCCCCTAGAGTACGTTACCTCACCACAAAACTTCATTACCTCTGTATCAAGGAAATTCTCATCGTTGGTTTCTTGCAAGAACTCTGTTGCTTTATACAGTACCAGGTCAACAAGCTCTGAGTGAGCATTGTTATCATTTGTAACAAACTCTCGTAGAAGTTCTACAAGCCCCAACGGTGACAAAACTTTGAGATGTTTTCCCTAAAAAAGCATGAAAAAAGGTTAAACATACCAAACAACATTATATTAAAATAAAAAGTGTTCTAAAATATAGCTGAATCTAAAATAACATTTTAACACTGGAATAAAGAGTTAAGTTTCAAGAGTCACTTTGTATTGAAAACTGCACATATCTGTGGTTATCAGTGGAATATGAATGGTTTAATGCTTTTTTTGTCTCTCAGAGTCCCTGAATATTTCCGCATTATATAAATGACAAATAAGCTGTGAAAACCTTTAGTTCATTTACATCCCCTCCCAATCCCCCAGGGGCCTCTTAACATCCTCAGGGGAACAGCACCTCCAATTGAAGGCAACATCCTAAAAGCTATTCTCTATTTAAAATTTATTTACTTCCTTCATACTTACCCCTTTTGCTTCACTCAAAGCTTCTGTGATGGAGTCTTCTATTAGTTCAGTCTTAGATGTTTCAGCATCTTTAGCTGCTAAGTCTTAAAAAAAATGACAGGATTGAGAAAGGAAAGAACTAACTGTAAAAAGGAATCAAGACATGGCAGAGCTTGGGTATTACTCAGCAAACATATCAAATCCCTTACAAGGCTCCCTTAAAAGGCTTTTTAAACTACCTGTAAGTCTGAAGTATTTATTATTGACAGATAACAGTTACAATCAGGGCTTGAAATACTTTTTCAATTTCAGGTGCTACTTCAAAGAAAACATCGCCCCATAAATGTGATTTTGAGTGCTACTTTCGGATTTTTGGGTGCTACAGTACAGCTCCATTATTTTTGGTGCAAAGCTTAATGTCTCAATAATTGAGCTATATTCACTTTCTCAGCATACCATCATCTTAGCCCAAGTCACTCACAGAGGAACGTTAAAACAAAAAATAACCCAGAAGCCTGCAATATTTCAATGTATGCACTTGGCCATTTCACACCATCCATGATCCTACCCTGCTTCATCTATGCATGAACAGAGTGTGTAGGCTTACACGTGTTGTTTTGAGGATTTCATATAGCAGCACGTAGTGGATACACGCATTGTATGTCCATATGTAATTATCTGTTCGATAGCTGTGCACAAATAAATGAGAACTAGTATGAGTTTGGTTGCAGCATGGACTTTCTTGCACAGCTTTATCGGATCACATTTCAGACATCGTTATTGCGTAAATCATAAAAGTAAAAAGTATACTTAACTTTTACACATATTAAAATGAACTGTTTTACATAAAAGCACCCGCCGAAACTACTGTAAACTATGATGAAACAACTGGAAAGTAAGCGGTACAAGCAGCGATCAAAATTTCAAACCTACGTTTAATGACTGAGAATTTGACACTTGGTTTTGTTCATTAGAAAATTTGGGTTAATTAAAACGGTCAGCCTGCATGGTGAAATGATCACTATCTCGACGTACAGGTTTTAAAAGCTTGTGCAAATTGCGATTATCGGCAGGTATTCGAACTCGTTTGAGCATTTAGAAGTCATGTTTCCTTGTTATTTTTCTTCAGAAATTTGACTACATAATTTTTTTTCACCAGAGGGAAAGGTGAAGCATTCTCAGCTAGAATGTTCTTGGGAATTTACAGTGGCGATTTGCTCAAATTTTCGTATTTTTTCACCCCCGGCACGACACTTTCTGGGGCGATTTTTAGCATTTCGGGGGCGAATTCGCACTCCGCCCCCGTGTTTTTCAAGCGTTGGTTACAATGCCTGTTATAGTGTGACAGCAACACTCTATAAACAAGAAACAGTCAGCATAATCTATGTACTGTCCAATTTCATTAGAACTCTTTCAGTTTTTAATATCAAGAATGAAAAGTCTTGCTCTGCTCTTTCAAGGCATGTGATGTATAGTGCAAATATACCAGTCCTATTTTCCAACTAATCTCTCTGTGTTAATCCCACTGCAATTGCAAACAACTACTACTGCTGTAACTGATCATGTTATGAAACAGTCCCTTATATAATCAAAAACTTTCAATTTCCCGATCAATGGGCCCTTCATAGGGTTTTCAGCGAAACGTTTATTGCGGGTTCGCACCTCATTGTCTCAACAAAGATGCTTAATGTAGCTGCTGCAGGAACATCCCTGTTTATTTTCACCAAGGCAAGTAAATAAAACTCTCTTTAACAACATGAAATTCTTCTCTCACATACTCAGTCTACTCTTTTCATCCTTGTCTTTAAAGTCAATCAAATTTTGTTCATCGTGGCCATGCACTCGGACATTTGCAACTTCTCTGGCAAACTGCTGGGCAAATCTTCGTTTGTTAAAGGTAGGATATCCACCTGTCACATCCACCTGTAATGAATATTGAAAATTAGATAGTTACCTAGACCTCAGGTACAGATTGTGTGATATCTGGATAACTTGTGGTATCCTGTATCGCATTTAAATGAAGCACAACTTTTCCAACAAAGATAGACAGAGATGAAATAGGAGAGATTGTGTACAAAGAACTCTATTTTTCTTATAAAATGTGCATGATGACATTTTTCCAAACTGTTAAGAACTTTCCTTTATCAGTTTCTCCTAAATGCTTGTTTTTAAGGTGAATTCAGTGTGTGTCTGATTGACATCACTGCTGCCCGTCACATCTCACTGCTGCCAGTCACATCTCACTGCTGCCAGTCACATCACATGACCAATAGGTTAAAAGAAGGGTACAAATTTATTGGAGAGGATAGGGAAGGGGGCACTTTTCAAACAATTCTGAAAAGTTACCCCACCCAGAAGTGTAAAGTTGCTGTTTTGGGGTTCAATATGGTTGTTTTCATTGCTTTTGTTGACAATTTCAAAGGGGGTTGAGGGTGATTTTTGAAACATTTGGTAATTTTTACACCCTTCTCATCTTTTCCAGGGAGGTTTTGACCACTGAGAGGGCAATCACCTGTTGTCCATGTTTATTTAATATGCTGGTATAACAGGAAAGTGTGTACAGCAGTAAAATATGTTCAATGGTCATACATGGACAATGGTGAAAACAGTGAAAAATAATAATCACTAGAGACAAAATACTTACCCTTAACTTGATCAAAGGAAGTGACGGTCTTTTAGGATGGGTACTGCTATTTCTGGTAACAGCTTCAATCATTTTTCGGATCTAATTGGAAACAAGCAAGTGAAAAAACTCCAAATCATATTGTATTCAAACTTTAGACTATTGTGATTTTAGTAATCTACAAAGATCCATAACCACATACAGATCATTTGTATTGTCTGGTTATTTAACAATGTGATTATTCGTGACCAATGACCTTTATATATGACCTTTGATCAGTATCACTTCATTTCATTTGTTTTATCACAACAACATATCAACACAATGACAGATACAAATAACAAGTTGATAAAATCAATTTTGTCAATGGAAGTACTCTTAAAAACTCTTCAGGACTTGAAAAACAAAAGCACTGCCAGAGATAGGGTAATGAAAATTATAAACAAAGAAAAGCAAAGAAACAATCCCTCTCATTTCCCCACTCCCTCCCACCCAACATCCACCATCCTACAGTCCCTCGCCCACAACATTAATATGTACTAGTAAAATATTTCAGTAAACCTTTTTCAGAGAGGCAACTGACGGACTTAGCTGGTAGTTCTGGGGTAGTCAGTTCCAAATCATAATAGATCTATACTTAAAGTCTTTTTTGAAAGCATCTCTATCAACGAAAAGAGTACGAAGTTGGTTAGATTGTCTTGTGTGGTAGTTTTGAACAGATTTTTTAACGGTATAAAAGAAGGAAAAGAACTTGGAAGTAACTTATTCAAGCAGCGAAAGGCAAATATAACTACTTTGTTTAGAAATTGAACTTCATCTTTTTAAACTGAGACCCAAATTAGCCAAATTTATGCTTCTGACACAACTTGGCCTTACATAACTTATGATCTTGAAATGTAACGATGATCGAAGTTTAGTTCAATTCATTTGGGTTTCAAATGGGATCAACTTTAATTTTTCAGGCATTTAAAGCAACTTGTCCTGATGAAGACACTGTGACTTTTTTCATCGAGACATGAAATTTTCCCATGTTTTATGTATGTCCACACTTTGTTTACAATTCGTTTTCAACTGAGAACAAGTTCCAATTTTCAGCCTACTTTACAACTATGAAATATTTTAGTTTGCATGTGACATTTGTCCTTTTTATCACATGAACTTATGGTGAATGTATGACCCAAGTTTGGTTGCAATTTGTCACAATGACCAAGGAGCCAAGGGGGCAATGCAAAAACTATGTACCAAAAATTTGTACTGAAAAGCACTCTTCATATAGTATTTAATACATAAACCCCCTAGTATACGACTTTTACCTCATGGACATATGAACATATCTATTGTTGCAACTATGACCCACGTTTAGTGACACCTGACCGTTGCATCAAGGAGCTATGAACATTGCAAAAACCATGCAACCAAAAAAAAAAAAAAATGGCACATACACACAGACAGGTACTGTACATGATGAAGAAAATCATGCTTGAGGTCATTCCAGACAGATGACATAATTATCAGGGGAGACAAATTCTTGAAGGTTAAAATTCCATCTAACGATACATTTAAGATTGTAACTTTGTAACAAGAGTAACAGATCCATATCACTTACCTGACTTGCACAAAAATCCTCCACTTTAGATTCAATATCCACATCTTCGAGGTTGAGGGCATTCTCTGGGTTTTGAAGTGCTATAGATTTGATGTACATAGGCCTGATGGTTTGTAAGGGAATCTTGGTACACTTCATGTACTTGCCTCTGATCTCTAAGACTCCTACATGCCTGAGGGACAAAAAAAATCATCACTTAGAAGCAAATTTTATTAATGACTAAATTACTCCAACAAGCACTTGTTGGGAATATATATTGGTAGTAATAATAGGGAATTTAAAGGCAGTTTTCATAAGCATTCTTTGAGAGATAAATTAAACATCTGTTTCCTAGTAGACAGGGAGCCATTATAAGGCCTATAAATAATGGAAACAGTAACATAAAATAACATAACACAATTTTTTGTGGATAAAACTCTACCTGTTACACACTGAAAATGATGTGTAATGTTACACTACTGTTTTAATAATAAGCCTTAATATGACTCCCAGTCTATTAAGGAACAGACTTTCCAGTACCACCTACATCAAATTAAGGACATAATATCAAGTATGAAGAGAACTTCTTTCAATTCCCATCATCATTGTGTGAAAAATTAAGACAAGTCCTCAAAAATATGAATCAAAGCTACATGAAATATTAATTACTTAACATGGCATATTACAAAATCACAACAACTCACTTCTGCTTAGCCTCACCACTAACAATTGATGTAGCAATGCTGCTACCAGGTTGGATGATGCGGAATTTCTTTTTAAACCAGACTGGATCAAAATGGCAGTCATGCTCATGACCCCAAACAACAAGATCTAACTTCACATTTAATCTCTCATCCAAGAAGCTCTCTGGTATATATTCCTTGTCTCCTCGATAAGCTCTGGAAAATTTCAATGAGACAAACACTATATGACAAAGTTTATCACAAATCATATGTTGATGATAGCCTAACACCAGTTTGTTCCTTTTGTTTTAAATTTTCAACTAATGAAGTTTTAATTTAATTAGTGATACATTGAGTTGTTTGTAGTAAGATGAACCCTTCTTGTTTCTTGTATTTCAAAGTCGGATAAATTATCTTCAGTTCACAGTGTAATTTAAGCACTATTGTTTGTGAGTTCTACTGTAATAGCTTCAAAAATTTGATACCCACTTCATTCTGTTCAAACTGAACCATGTTGCACCATCCTTAGTAGGGGTCGGGTGAGGGTGGGAGAGGGGCAGGGGAATTCTTAAAGCTAGCAGCCACTAAACAGGATAATGTGCTCCAAAAAGAAATGCATTATCTTAAGTTTCAAGCTAGTTGTTCTTTAACAATTGTGTGTTATTAATATCTTTGTGGTAACTTGACTTCTGATTTTATTTTGGTGCCAAGCCCTTCCTACACCCCAGTCCCAAATTCAAAGAGCTGTTCAAGTATTTAATGTACATACTAACATGAAATCAGGATCTAACCTTCCTACTTAAAGTTTCATGCACACAGCAATCTTCAGGCAAGTGACCCCCTAAGACAAGAAAAACTCCCTTTTGGATGAATCAGTATATAAACTATCAATGTATATAATGAAATAGGCCTTATCTGGTTATGACATTGAGGTATCATTACTTAGTGTCTAGAGATTACTTCATGTGCCTACATTAGGTGACAGTTTCTTTACCAAAAGTTGCACTTTAACATCTTTTAAGGGATCAGAGTCTGTAGGAGAGTTCATTTCTTTCAAATATGTAAGATTTCTGCACACAATCTTCATGTCCTTTTCTGTACTTGATACGTAAATTGGAACAGCTCAAGATGCAACATACTGAAATGTTTATTTTAAAGGTCATGTGACATGCCACCAAAAA
>WURT03121426.1:0-11766 GCA_009936505.3 Holothuria glaberrima | reverse complement strand
TACAGGTTTTGCTGTGTGTGGTAATGTTAAAACCCTCAGAATAGTCGACTGTTACAACAATGTCATCATCCTTTTTAATGAGATTTTCAGTCACTTTGAAATGTTAAGCATGCACGAGTCCGTTTTATGTATATCCTATACTGACCGTTAGCCCTCAGAACGGGATAGCCTTGCCAGGCGTTTGTGCTGTTTTTCAAGACAAGACGAGATAAGACATGAAGCAGTTTACCCAACAAAATAAACAGAATTCAAGAGATGAACATCGTTCTAAGATATTTTCTATAAAACGATTGTTCTGTTGAAAAAAGAAATCTTTTAAAGGAGGTTTGTCAAAAGTACTTTTCATATTTTTCTATCATTTCTGTAAGTGGTGGTATTAGATATATGATTATGATACTACGGAAAGGTGTAGCTACATTTCACCTTACCTTTAACTGTTTAAAAAAGGTAAGGGGTGAAAACAGTATTTGGGGGGACTCGATCTGTTATTGCAGTGAAATTAATATTCAGCATATTAAAAGAAATTTATTCTTTGCAATGACAGCCGCAACCTATTTCAATTTTTGGTACATCCTGTAAAAGTTTCTGTAAAAAAGAAGCTCAAAGGGGGTGGTTCGCACCCGTCGACCTCCCCCTGGTGACGCCCATGATATGAAGTTATCATTTAGACCAATCAGTTGTGTGCGCACTCTCTGCGCGGGCTCATGTGATTTTTGTTCTTCAGAGCCCAAGGTATAGTTTGAAGTCAGTTTTGATATTAGACACCAGCTCAACCAGACCCGTGTTTAGGACCCTCGCTCATATTTCATTCCCGACCTGTAAATTCTCTCATATTTCACCCAGTTTGTCAACAAGGAGGACAATAAAATATCAGAACCTTCGAGGATCGTTTCTTTTTCGTCTTTTTGGACTATCCTGTTGATATATTTTACCGCTCGGTCTCCGTAAACTTTGTGTAAGGCCCCGAGGCTACTCCTCGACTAAATATCGGCCCTACATTATTGCACGCTGATCGTCTGAATTTTCATTACTTAAATAAGCGAGTATCGCCATTTTGTATTAAACCCCGAGCTTCCCTATGCCGGTCTCATGGTGCCAGCATTGGAAGCGTCCCATGCCACAACCAGTGTATCACTAAATAATCATCATTATGCACCCACAGTGACGCCGGCAAAGGAACGGGGCATGGAAACTTTCCGCCCCAATACCCCAATCCATTTCCCAAAATTTTAAATGAGCTACAAAGGCATTTAAGCTATGATTTCTGTAGGAGTTGTGAGGGGTGTGTTTCTGAGAGAACGATGAATCTATTTTATCTATTTCATTCATTTTTCTCACAAGTCGTTCTAAAACAATAACAATTCTCACAAATTCGTCTCAAAGTATGAACATTTGAATGTTTGACTTCTTGCAACTCTTTTCCTTTATAAATCTTTCTCAGCCTACCTAAATTTTCGCGCATTTACCTCAGGCCCGTAGCCAGACAAGGTACTGAAAGGGGGCGAAATGGCTTCAGGTGGATTTTCCAAGGGGGCCAAATGTATAAAAATGTTTTAAGTCAATGGCAACTTGAAACTTTCTAGGGGGCGAAAAGGTTTTCAAGGGTGCTTCTCCCCCTTGGTCCCCGCCCCCCTTGGCTAAGGGCCTGATTTATCTTCATTTTTTTTTCTTTCACTACCATCTCAAATGTGGAATATTTTGATTACTAACTTGTGAAGAAGAGAAAGCCTGGCCGCCTATTCCCAGTTTTGGAAAGATAAACATATTTGAGGGGAAGTAGTGTATTCTAGCAAGTCACAAAGCACTAATTAATCATACCTCTTATCTTCCTGACAGAATCATTTTTAGTGAAGGCAATGAAATGTTTCAAAGTACAGTCCAGTGTTCTCCATTAGCCGTTGAGTGTGCGTCAGACCCCGGTCTTAGAGCGGCCGCCCGGACAAAAATATTGCATTCACTTCTTTTGTAAACGCCTTTGCAAAGTGAATTAAACACTTCCGAGAAAAATTTCTTAAGGGGGAGGGGGACAGCCTTTTCTCTTAGACCCCTCTTCCAGGACGGCGATCACTGTCATCTGCCAGATCAGAGCCAAGCGCCCGGACAAAAGTTGGACCTGTGGAGAACACTGCAGTCTGAGTGCAAGGTTTTACATGAAAAATCTTTAAAAAGGAAAATTGCGGAGCGCTTCGCACACGCATGTGGGAAGATGCAGGCTCAGAATGCTCATCTCTTCCAACGCACAGAGGTCCTCGACCGAGTACAATTATTTCTGAGCATAAAATGACACACAATAGACCCAGTGACGCAGCCAGGATTATTTTAGTAGGGGGTGCTGGGGTGACCATTTCATGGGAGGGCGCCTTGTTACTATCTTAGCGGAGCGCCACCATCAGTTGGCGCGCAGCGTACCAGAAAATTTTAGCTAAAAAGGCCTCCTAGATCGCAGGAAATGACACTTCCCAGGCCTTGCAAGCTGCTCTAAAGTTTCCTAAACATCCTTTTTTTTGTGAGAACTCTTGTCTTGATATGGTCATGAAAAAGTTTATTGAAAAAGGAAAAAAAAAAAAGGAATGTAACTCTTTTGTGGGTTTGACGTCGGTATTGACACTTGTCGGCAAATCTGCACAGTGACGTCGCGCAAAGGTTGATGACGGGGGGACTATAGAAGATGATGCTGTAAGTCCTCCTATGATATACCCAGAAAAGACGGTGTAAAATGTGCATAAATGTGTATACTTTGCATCGGAACTAGTTTGAACCGGGGGAGCGAATCCTTGTTTTGTCACCTTGTGCAGGTGATGCAACGGGGAGGGGTCTTAGGGGAGGGTTCCCCCTCCCCTTTGATAAATTTTTGTTCATTTAAGATGGCTTAGACGCAAAATGGTGCTATCTTAAATAAATTTTCGAACCGATCATATATTGGAAAACTTTTACAATTACTTGATTTTTTTCTTTTAATTGACTGTAAAGGGAAGGTGTGTTGTCTAAGTGGAGGGGTAACTCCTCCCCCTGAAAAAAAATGTTAAGGTAAGGTAACTTTGATGCAAAATGTCAAATCCTTCAATTAATTGGCCCATGCTTAGAAATTATCATTATTTTGTGATATTTTGGCTGTGGCAGGATATTCGTAAAAAAGTGTAACGACAAATAGTACATGCTACGAATGTTACCGTGTAAGCTACTTGTGATTTTATATTGCTCTAAGATTCTCTGCTGATGCTAGGTCCCTGCAGAGGTCGAAGATGTACTTTTGTCGTAAAAAGGGATTTGGTTACAACAAATGTGTTATTGCCCAAATAATGGTTATACGATATAGAGCGTGTAAGGTGACAAATGCGCGAGAAGCGCGCCGAAATTTTGCATTGAAAATCAGTCGGGTTCCGTTTTCTTCATCGAAAATATGAGATAGATTAGGTCGAATTAGCTGCACCAAAGGTAATAATTTGAGTGAGGTAAGAGATGAAAAGGTATAGCCCACTTTTTTTCTCAAGAGCCTGAATTCCAGTGGGGGGGGGAGGGGGACCACAGCCGACTTTTTTTCTCAAGAGCATGAAGCATGAATTCCAGAGGGGGACGACTGGGGGAGGACGGGGCTTTCATGGGGACGCTTGCCCCCAAACTCTCCGTAGCTATGCGCCTGAATAGACCTTTTTTCAACTAGCAAGTACAAAGGATTGTGGAATACAGTTTTGGAATGTGTCATTTTAGTCAATGGCATTTTACTCTAGCCAAAAAGCGACGCATACCAAAAACTATCCAACAATCCTTTAAAATAGCTATTTGGAAAAGGCTCTGCGTCCAGTGGCGTATGCAGGGGGGGGAGGGCACTGGGCTATGCCCCCTCATGGGCGTGGATCCATTTCCAAAAGTTGGGGGACTTCACCATTTGCGAATCGCTGTCCTGGGGAGGGGTCTAAGGGGAGGGAATTTTTGCTCACGTAAGTTGGGCTAGATGCAAAATGGTGCTACATTTGGTGGTAAAATTGAATTGAATACATCACCAAGAATTTCTACTTTTTTAAGGAAGTTTTTTTTTTCATTTTGCTTGCACAAGTGAATTTTTGCTCAGTTGTTGTGATAAATCATAACTACTCTTCGTGAAGTGAGTGAACAGTAAATTGTTAGACTTTTTTACCATTTACGAATCGCTGTGATGGGAAGGGGTCTAAGGTTTTGAAGAAAAAATGAAACTGGAAGGTGTGTATATGGCATATTTGGGCGAAATTTAGTTTTTAATATGTAGTGTCAATTCGTAATCACAGTTTTAGTTTTCATCATTTCTGAAAAAGTGGGGGCCTTTTAGGCAATGTCCCCCCTTCCAAAAATATGAGGGGCACCCATCCCCCGTCCCCCATGATCCACGCCCATGGTCCCCTCACTGATTCCCATACTTTTTAGTTCTTAAAATTACGTTAATTTTGCTACACAAATTTTACTTCAAAAGGTAGCATATGTGACACCAGATTACATGAAAGGACACCCAATTTTTCAAAAATTTCCAAAAGGGAGGGGTTGTCTCCCCACAGCCCCTCAATGATGCCAATATTTTTTAGTTCCTAAAAATACGCAAATATTGCAACACAAATTTTACTTCAAAAGGTAGCATATGTAGCACCAGATTACATGAAAGGACACCCAATTTTTCAAAAATTTTCAAAGGGGAAGGGGGTCCTTCCATAGGCCCTCTCACTGATGCCAATATTTTTTTTAGTTCCTAAAAATGTGCAAATATTGCGACACACATTTTACTTCAAAAGGTAGCATATGTAGCACCAGATTACATGTAAGGACACCCAATTTTTCAAATATTTTCAAAGGGGGAGGGTGTCCTTCCATGGGTCCCCTGACTGATGCCAATTATTTTTTAGTTAGTTCCTAAAAATATGTAAATTTTGTAACACAAATTTTACTTCAAAAGGTAGCATATGTGGCACCAGATTGCATGTAAGGACACCTAATTTTTCAAAAATTTTCAAAGGGGAGGGGGACAACCCTCCCCTAAGATCCCTCCCCCAGGCAGCGATCAGACAACATACTGCATGGCCCCCCTTGAGAGAAATCCTGCATACGCCACTATGGCCTAAAAACACTTAACAGCCCCTGCCCTAACACATTCCACGCAATGACAACCTGTTTGAGAAAGGGGTCAGGTGTCTTGGTTCTAGCTGGGTGCCTGACATTTTCATAAGGTCATAGTCAGAAATAGACTGTTGCCAAATGCAGCTTAACAATACATACAGAGCAGTCTTATACAATTTTAATCTAGTGTAAAACAGTATCCAGTTTGCTCTCAAAACAGTCTTCCCTACACCCATTATTTAACAAAAACCTAAAAGAATTACATTCAAAATTTGAAAGCCTTCCTGGGGCCTCTGAAACACAAAATCTGGAAGCCTCACCCGGTGGAACTCAACAGGCACTTTGCTCATGAGCTTAATCAGGGCCTGCAATAAGAGATCTATCAATGCTCAACAGTTACATTCTCAAAAATGATGCACTGAATACCCATGTTGCAGATAGAAAAAAAACAGCATTGCTTCAATTGAAGACGGTTGTTCAATTAAGAAAGAATGCAGTTAGGATATGTTCACATCAGAAAAAAGATCACTCAAATTAACAACAAACAAGAATCTTTAATCCAAAAAGGAAAACATAAATTTACACACATGATTACAATTTTGCCAAACCAGAATATAATGCAATCTGACACATTCACATAAGAATTTCATGACATTAGATACTGGCTTCAGTGTAATCTTGAGGTAATAGTTTGTCCTTTAGTTGAAGATGTAACACCATTTAAATGGAACATTAAATTTGTTGTATAGAAGAAAATCATATCTTTACAAAAATAATTTATTGATACAGAATGATATGTAATCCAAAATAAGGTAAAATGAAAGCATTTTCAAGAAATAAGGTTCTCAGAGAAAGGGATCTAGGTATTTGTACCTCCAGAATATTTTGATGGCCCAACTGACCTTTCAAAAATTCAAATGATGCAACACCCATTACTCTTGTAATTTTACATAATATTTTGAGGAGATGAAGCTATTGCTTGAACTAACGGGTGAAATGAATGCTTTAATGATAACAATGACAACTATTACTGTTATACGCTATTTTGATAAATTGTAAATGCAATATTTCCCGTAAGTAATAATAATACCGCCAAATATCTAGGCCCATATTTACCTAAAATTTAAAGACAGTACCTTTACAGTCTAATAATTAAAGCTTTGATACAGTTTGAACTGAGAGCTTACATCAGTTGCTTAAATCTTGCTGGTTACAACCAGGGAGTTGCTATAGCAACTCCTGCTACAACTAATGCATACACACTGGTCATGTCAGGATGAATCTAATGTACAAATGTTTCAAGTCAGAACACACCTTATAAATTGAAAGACACATGTATTCAGTAGTGCACCTTTCTCTGTGGCCCCTATTATACAAGAGGCAGCTGTTGGCAGGTTGGTTATTTTACTTTATTCCCAATTTTACCATAATTTATGTGTTCCTTGCTAAAGTATTAAGTCTTTGGTGTACTGGTAGCTCTAATAGAAGGCACCTTCACTAACTTCAAAAAGCTAACTGACCAAACATTTGCTGTTTACTTACCATATTATAATCGAAATTTCAGTTGCCTTTACTTAAAACTGTATTCAAGAAAAGCAGGGTTTCTGCTACTTAAGCAAAGTTAAAGTCCGTTGCATTTTACTGACCTTTTCACAATAAAATTATAAAAATCCTGTTTACTGAACACTAAGGGATAAAAATATGCATTGGATGCATTAAAAAGAATTTACGCATCTCTTCAGGCTGTGGAAACCCTTAGCCAAGGGGCACGAAAAATGGAGTTTTTCCCTCATCCTGGCATAATTCCAAAGTAAACAAATTTTATTTGAACAATGCAGGAAAACACAGATCTGAGAGCCAGTGGTGCCACCCGACTTTGGTAATTAAGGATATGGGGGGAGGGGGTTCCACCGATGATGTAATGCTACCTCAATTAAACTCCGATGTTTGGGTAATTGCACCTTTTTAATTTTTTCCTTGTACCCTGCATTTGTGTAGGCCTACAGGAATGGGAGTCCTTCCTTTGTCGCTACATAAAGGTGCCGTTCGGGAGGGAGGTATCTAAGGGGAGGGGGTTTCCCCCTCCCCATTGAGAAATTTTGTTGATTTATGGTTGATTAGATACAAAATGGTGCTATCTTTGGGATATTTATGGAGTGATCATATAATGCCCATTATTTAGTGATCATATAATGATCATATTAATGTCCATAATTTAGAGAATTCTAATTTTTTGGTTAGATGAAAGATTAGACTATGCTTTCTAAGAGAAGAATACCTTGTCAACAAGCCTCCTGAGGCCCCCCTTTTTTGGCTACTTTATTGCCGTCTATTTCAGATAGTTTTTAATGCCAACATACGTGTGTGGAGTCCAAAGAAACATTCCTTGACTATTACCAAAATTTTCCTCTGCTTCATTTTGTTTTATGATAGGGCATCTAAGGCTTGCAGATACCTGTATAGGGGCTCCTGGAAGCTCTAGATCAATTACATAAAATGTGGCAATAACATAATGCTTACAGTGGTGTAGCCAGGATTTTTCTAATGGGTTGCCATGCAGTATGTTGTGTGATCACCAGCCTGGGGAGGGGTCTAAGGGGAGCTGAGGGGGAAAAATTAGGTGTCCTTACACACAATCTGGTGCCACATATGCCAACTTTGAAGAAAAATTATCTGTTAAAATTTTCTATGTATTTTAGGTACTAAAAAAAAACCCGGCAGCTGCAGTGACTGGGGCCCATGGCCCCTAAATACGTCACTGAATGCCTATTACCTGACATCCAAATGATAATACAGAGTATGATGCAGAGCACTTTACAACTACTGTATTTTTACTAATTTTGAACTAAAATCCAGACAAACAGCTTCCAGCAATAGGGAATGGGCGGGAGGGCGAGGTACAGGAAGGTGCTATTAGACCTCCCTGATAGGTATAACAACAGGGGTGAAGGACTTACAAGTGCCTTTCCGAATGCTTCTTCATCCTAATTGTGTATTAACAATCACAATCTGTACCAATAATGGCTGTGTGGGAAGCGCTTGGTAAAAATTTCTGAAAAATGTATTACGGCAAATATGTACTGTACTTTCAAGTTCCAACCTTCCACATCATGCTACAAATTAGATTGAAAGATCCCATATTGCTGGAAGGCCCCTACAGATGTTTGGTGATGAATCTCTGTTTTAATTGTTGTGATGCAGAATAGTACTGTCATCAAGTATTATTACCTTAAAATGTTCATAAGATGTAGTTCAAATTGTGCACAGAAATTTTTCGTTAAATAAGATTTCTATGACAAAACCTGCATTCAGAATCAGCATGCATTGGGACACTTTCAATTGCCAAGCAAACACATGCCACTCATAAAGCCACTGTTTAAGCTGCAGGCTGGTAATTTGTAAACAGCTTTTGAATTTTGCTGCTGAGATTCTTTGGGAGTTGCTATCAGAAGATATTGATGATAAGAACAACATTGTGGTAAGGTTTCAAAGTGCGTAAAATTTTGATAGTTTGCGAAGAGAGCCAGGCTGCTGAGAGCCTTCACTGCCTTAATTGTAACCCTAAAATAGTTTCTCCACGACGACATCATACTCTTTACAGATATTACTAAACAAAATAGCTGTACCCTCTGAGTAATCCTTCTCTTCCATACCAGGAGCCTTAGCAAATTTGTAATGTTGAAAGAGCCAAGAGAAAACGAGAAACAGCTCGGCTCTGGCAACCGACTCTCCAAGACAGACACGCCGCCCAGTAGAGAAAGGCATAAATCCCTCAGGGTGAAGCCTCACATCACCAGTCTCATCCAAGAAATGCTCTTAAAAAGAAACAAATTAACATTCATTAAGTAAAGAGAAGAGGATGTGACTTTCAATCAAGAAATGAAGGAATGAAGAAAGCTGTGACTAAAGCACATGTGACAATTTCATTCACTTTCAAAGCAGATCAGTCCTAAAGCTTAAGACCTCAGATTCAATCTTTGCCTTTGCACATACTTCTCTTTGATTGCTAATTATCTCACGTGCATGAGTATATGATCAATAGATAAACCTCCATTATTTGCACCCTGGGAGCTGAGTGCGTGAGCTTCATCTTGTGCATGAATAAATTTATTACCCTTATTCACACAGTTGCAAAGTGTACAAGATTTCAAAGACGGATGCTGAAAGAGTGTGAAGATGGCATAGTTTACCTTGCTGGATGTTCTATTTCATAGATAATGTATATTGTGACCAGTGTTCAATTTTCTCGGTATCGCATTGCATGCCATTCAATATGAAGGAACTGTGAGACATTTTCAGGACTGCAGTGGGTGGCACATATTGTGCAATGCAAAAGTCTAGTCCGATTAGGGATCACATTCATGGAACTCATGCAATCCTGGCGATCAGAATCACCAAAAATAATAGGTCTTAACTTCATTACACTAAACACTTAAAAAAATTCACTTGGAAGATCTTCAAACAATGTCTAATTTCATTCGGATCCATTTATACATGTGAATAGTGAAATTTACAGCCTGACACGCTGTAGTATAGGCAAATTTGGAGCCTATACCGTTATATTAGATGTGGATGCGGAATGATTATGGCTGTATTTTTCATTTCTAAAAGATACCAATTTATTGAGATATGAGAATACATTCTGCAATATAGCTCAATCGAATCCATAAATAAACATTAGTTATTTCACTTTCATTGCTACATCATTATACTTGACCCATTTTTTTTTTAGCAATTAAAAAACTGTGACTCAGTATTGGAGAACTACTATATATGCAAAAAAGTACTAAATAGCAATTGTTGCTATTCAATTTTCCTGGAGGAAATCCAACGCTGAATTGTGACCTGTTAACATGAATATACCTGTACACAACATGTTGTACCTGTTATGGTGTCCAAAGGAATTTCTACAAGTCATAGCAAGCCACTTTCACAGATTTCACTCTAATAATTAGCAAACCATGGCTGCATCTCAGGAATTTTTCACATTACTACAAAGACAATGCAATGTATCAAGTTTGAACATTCTCCTGTGAATTTTGAGGAATTCAAGCTATGAATGCACACACCTGGATTAAACTTGTGAGGTTCATCCCACAGTTTCTCATCATAATGCATTGAGTAAAGGTTAACAAGAACCCAAGTCCCTTCTGGAATTGTGTACCCACCTAAAATGAAAATAAAAGCAAAGGTGTTCTCAGATACAGCTGAAAACCTGCAGTTTGCAGCTCAACTTTTTAAGTTTAAAGAAAAACCAGAATGTAAAAATGGATTGAGGTTTTGATGACATGTTAATTATTCCAAATAATGCCATGTTGTCCCATTTCTTTGAGTCACTGGTCAAAGGCTATCCTACAGGGTCTGTACACTTCTCTGATGATGAAAATCAAGCACTTTTCAAGGTAGAACTTTGTTTTTCAAGGACATCAAACTGCTTTTAAAACACTTCGAAAATATTTTCTAGCATGAAATACTTTTGCACACCTGAGGTTGGCAGGAAACAAAACCTTCTGAAGGCTAACTTGTCAGAACTTCAGTAACCAGAAAGCCCAAGGCTTAGTTTTTCCTTGTCACAAATGGGCTGCTTAATTGTTATACAGAGGTTCATCCCGCATATTTACACTTCTTCACTACATCATTTTTTTATGATGAGTTCACAATTTGACCCCTGCTGCCCTCACATGACCTTTGAACCCCACCAAAATTTAAATGACAAAAACATATTGAAACTAGAGCAGCAATGCTGCTGTATCTCAGTACAGTCAAACATCTGTTAGGATGAGAATTATTAAGTATACGACGGTGGTTCTCATCAGGGTTCTAGCTACGATGGGCAGCGCCAGGGGGGGGGGTTGCTCAGCACTCCTTATTTGCGCCCCACACTCACGTTCAAATGTACTGTCCCGCCTGACAGATTTTCTGCCAAAAATGGAAAAAATACCAACTACATGAAAATATTTATACAACTAAACCAGAACGCAAAAATGCATTGAGGTTTCGATGATTCCAAATAAGGCCATGTTATCCCATTTCTTTCAGTCACTGGTCAAATGCTATCTTAATGTGTTCTCAAAATACAGTTTGCGTTCATATTTGATCTTGGGAATTCTTGTTTTTTGACGTCTCAGCTGGTGATCCCAGGTAAAAATCTTGGCAATCCTTGCTTTTGGACCTCTAGCTGGTAACCCCAGCGATGATCTTGGGAATTCTTGCTTTTTGACATGTGGGGTGACCCAGATAAAGATCTTGGGAAATTTTCTTTTTTGACCTGTAGTGACCCCAAATAAAGATCTTGGTTTTCAGAGTTTGATCCCTGTGACTGCAGATGACCTCTGACCACCAAAAAAAAGGGTTCTCAGTCTCACCATAACACATCTGCATACTAAGTATGAAATCTATCCAAGTTTCCTTCCTCAAGATATCGTGTTTTAAAGTTTTCAGGGTGTGACTCCCGGTGACCCCAGATGACCTTTGACCTCCACCAAAAACAATAGGACTCTTTATCTCACCATAAGTATGACATTCATCCAAGCTTTCTACCTTGAGATACCGTGTTAAACAAGGTTTTCTGAGTTTGACCCCTGTGACCCCAGATGACCCTTGACCTCCACCAAAAACTATAGGGTTCTTCCTCTTACCATAATGCATCTACATACTAAGTATGACATTCATCCAAGCTTCCTACCT
>WURT03121415.1:0-11766 GCA_009936505.3 Holothuria glaberrima | reverse complement strand
TGACATTAAAGCTGCCCCAAAACATTGGGCTTCTGGATTTCATTAAAGGCCTATGAGTGATTCGTAGGCCAAAATGCAGCCTTGCATGCACTTTTCAAACATGGACAATGAAGGAAAGGAAAATTCCCGTAATAGTCCAAGAATGTTTAATCTACGGACTCCGCGAACGTATTTTTGCGAGAAACCTTTTCCCGAATAAAAGGCAGTAAAGCGCAAGGAAGGGGGATTCAGGAGGTTTGTTGAAAATCTTTTCTTCTCTTAGACAACATACTCTTCCACCCAACCAAATTTGGAATTCACTAAATCATGGACATTTTCCAGCCATATATGATCAGTTTAAAAATTTATTTGATGATTGGGGGCTTCACAGAAGATGATGTGGTAATATCCGCACCCCAAACCCTCACAGTTGTAACCATGCATATGGTATCTACTATACTTTGCACTCGGATAGACCCTTCTTTCGTCAACTAGTGTGGGGGTACCGTCCCGAGGAAGGGGTCTCACGGGATCGGACCCTCTGAAGTAGATTTCGCTCGTAAAAAGTAGCCTAGATACCTAATGGTGCCATCTTTGGCAAAGTAAATACAAACTGATCATGCTGAAAAATTTTATAACTTTAGTGAATTGTTCTCATTTTTGTCGGTTGAGTGCAAAGGGAAGGGTGTAATAGGCCTATATAGTAATTAAAGGTGGTGCTATCTTTGAACTGATTACAGGACAAGCAATTAGGGGCCTATAATTAAGTGCTATTTTGGCTATGGTATGGCACCCCTCCAATTGCCTCCAGTGCGGCATCCCGAGACCCAGGTCGGCATAGCTAGGGCCTCCTGGAAGCTCTGAATTGCAAAATGAGGACGTTCGTATGATCGGCTTTTGGCTGAGATCCAAAATGACTCCATATAGAGCATGTTTTCCAAATCGTGGGGTCGCGAACTAGTTCGAAAATATTTGAAAATTAGTCACACCCTAATGAAAAATAGTAAATATCACTTATCCAGCAGTCCAGCAATTCTGTATTGCTAGAGACGACAGACTAAGCACATTGCTTACACGACTTTGTGAAGTCTATTGCAATCACTAGAAACAGTAAGTGTGAAGGTGAATTTGTGATTCTTTTTTGGGGTATATTAATTGGCAATGGCGCACCCAAGAGGGAAGGCTCAAGTTGTTTGAGCCCCCTAGAGTCGTCAGTCTTCTTTTATTAGATGAACATGTATTTGCTTCAGTTTTCAACAGAGTTAAGGGGGCCGGGCGAATTGTTCTTTTCTAGAACGTAACAAACTAACAATCAGAAAACGTACAAATTTTATCAGACTTTTGTACAGCGAGAAACTTGCAAGAAGTCTCCAAATGTCTTTTATTAGTTACTGCATTGCCCATATATTCCGCGAGAAAACATTTCCCGTCAGGGCCTTTTTAACATACATACTGGGGGGCATGGCCTCCCAGTCCCATGCATAGCCCCCAGTCAGCTCATTCCCCCCCCCCCCCAGTACGGTCCCTTTTTTAGGAAATTTTGTTTTCAAATGTTGAAAATTGCCCAGTTTTATGTAGACAGGCTAGAAGACAGTACTGAACTACTTCTATCAGGAGGATAAGGATGAGGAAAATAAGGTGATAAATTACTTTTAAGCCATGTAAAGTGCAACTTCTGGCAATCTACACGGTCATTTTTCTGAAAAATACCTTCGTAAAGTACATGCCGTTCAGTGGTGACCTTCCGGTTACTCTCAGTGGCGGCACCAAGGAGGGCATTGGGGGAATGTGCCCCCCAGTCAGAGCCTTTTCCCCGGCCCTCAGGTGCCCACCCCCACTCAGCTAACATATAGTAGCCTGACAGTATGAACAGCCTGATATTTTTAAAATTATTTGGAGTATTTGTTAAGGATGATGCATTTTAAGCCAAAATATATCTTTACCCCGACTTTAATTTTTCACCCAGAAATATGCTGAAACGTCCGAGCTCCCGAGGGCTTCGCCCCCTGGACCCCCACCAGGGGCCCTAAAGCAGGCCCTGGACTCCAACCACTTAATATTATGGTGGCTGAGTAGAGGAATAGCCTTATACACTAAAGTTGTTGGGAATTTTTGCATTTGATGGCTGCAATATGATGGACCAAAATATACCTACCCTGAGACTGTATTTTTCACTCAGAAATATGCTTTAACCTCAGATCTTCCGGGGGCTTCGCCCCCTGGACCCCCACAGGGGCTTTGCCCCTGGACTCCACCCACTAACCTAGTGCTTTACGGATGGTTTCGCGCGCAGCGCGAAAAATGGTCCCTTTCGTAACATGGCCCCCAGTAAAAAATTCTTAAAAAAGACCCTGTTTCCCGTAATGAAGCTATCTCACTGCCAAATTTGGACAATATGCCAATAATATTAAGGAAAATGGTTTTCCATCCAAGCAAATAGGCCATACTGACAATACCATTTCCAGGAGCTTACTTGCGGAGCCTGGGAAGGGCGATTTCCGGCGATCTAGGTGGTATTTTTATCCCAAAGTTTTCTGGTACGATGTAAGCCAACTGATGGTGGCGCTCCGCTTTGATCACCTTCCCACAATTCTCAGCCCTGGACCAAAATCGTGGGTGTGCCGCTGTTAATTGGAGTCGCGACATGCTGCTGCTACCTGAAATCGGGTTGCCTCCAGAAAAAGGTTGGGAAATCCTGAAATAGGAGTGTTGTTCGGGCATAACTACTTCAAACAGATGGCGCTCTCTTGAGGGAGAGAGAAGTTCGCGGTGGAAATAATTCTCAGGGGGCGAGATATGTAAAAATAAATGACAATAGTAGTATACGTGCGAACAAGCCGTCATGGTTAATAGCAGGCTTTAGCCACCTACCTCCTCTTCGTACAATGTTGGCCAGCTTATCCGCCACTGTTCTTCGACCTCTGTCCTCCTAATGGGATTGTTTGGAATTATGAAGATGGTCGGTTCAACTAGGACAAAGCCTCTTTGAAACGGCTTCATTTCGAATCATGGGTCGGAGGCTCATTCCAGCCATGAATTTCCCTGTCTAGAATGGGACCACGCATGATCAAACCATTGGTGTAGAGGTCTGAGGGTCGAGGTTGGTTAGTTAAGTATTGTGTCCTTTCGGGGCCGTACCTCAGAGCAAAACTCCTTCGGGAGTAAAAGTTTGGTTTCGCCCCTTGGCTCTTTGCCAGAGAGTCGAGGGGACTGGGAAAAAGTCCCGCGTATGTGTAATCTTTTAACCTCGTGAGGGAGGGGCGGCTTCAATCTTGACAAGACTGGACATGACAAACGCCGTGTTAGGAATGTAGCAAGTGTCGCAAAATCCTTTTGACTTTCAACCGCGAAGTGTGTGTGGCAATTTTGATGAAGGCTTCGACTTTCAGTTCACGGGCCCGTTATCCTCATTATTTCCCCTTGGCACGCGGCGCCTGTGTACTGTATTTAGGACAAACATAAATCACAATATGATCCACATCTTGACAATAAAAATAATATCGCACCCGAAACGCGAGAAATTTTTCATCACCGAAATTGACAGAGCGAGCGACATGGTCTTGTGATTCGTCGTTCTTGCATATGGCTACTCACACTTTTCTTTTACTCACAACCCTGATGTGTGTCATTAACAGAGGGCCCCATAATGAAACGTTAAAATCGAGAAAGCAAAAAAATAGATAAAATTAATTAATGTTCACCCACTTTTATTCCTTTCTAATCATAATAGAAATTGTATCATGTTGAAATCAGCAAATAATGTTCAAAGCAGGTACTGTAGTTGTACAACCTTCCTGTCTTTCTCCAGGTACAGGCTACAAGTTCAACCTTGTGAAGAGAGCAGTATGCGTACCCATAGACCCCCCCCCCCCCCCTGGAAAATTTGACCAGAAAATTTCTAGCCTACCAATTAAAACCTTCTGGTAGGACCACTGTTTGGGCAGCAATTGCATTTTTGAAATCTGTCTGATCACAATTAACTTATGCAACAAATAACAGAGCTTTCAGGGACTGTAGTTCCCCCTACCACCCCACCCCCTATGTTTATGGCTCGCTCTGTAAGATCTAATTACAACTGGTGACTGCCTTTTGATTGATATTCTTACAAACAATAATTGCTCCACTTTGGTTGGCAAGGACTTGTACAGGCAATTGTGTAATTATGCTCACACACTATTTGTGTGATATCACCTTGCGCAATGTAAATTCAGCACAAGCTACTATGGCTCTGTTTTAAAGACTGTTTAAATTGGAAGAGGGGCTGTAAACTTAAAAGGCAGAATTTTTACTTTCTGGGATAAGAACTGCCTGGAAGTGGAACAATATCTAGCTGGGACATATCAGGATGTACAGGGCCTCTTCCCTCTAGGATGTGATGTTGCAATAAATGAGTTGTCCAAAGACATTTCCAACTCCTGCTCATATAGTTAAAATAGGACTGGGCTTCCAAGCAACATTTGGGCATCTCTACCACTCCCCCTCCCTTCCCTAGAGAGGTTTTCTCTTCCTGCATATTCCTTCTGGGAGGCCACTGTTGATCCTTTTCCAAAGAGCAATCACAAAGATTACTAAATAAGTTTTGGTGTGCTTGGTTTTTGTCAATGACATTTTCTATAGTTGCCAAAAATAACACATACCAAAGTTCTATTCCATAATCCTTTGTGATTGCTATTTGAAAGAGGGTCTATGAGGATATTATGTCTCCATTGCAATACAACATTGTCATGGGGTCACTTACACATCCTACCTCTTTTGTTAGGCCCATCATCAGATGGGTGAAGCATCAAAAGAACTGTGCTACCACACACTTTTTGACGATTATAGAAAGGCTTACAACGTGAAATTTACTTAAAATTTTTTCTGGAGGATTCCCATACAATACTCAAATACACCATATTTAATACTCCAAGGCTGTATGTAGTCATAATTGTGTTGAGAGAAAGACTGTAAGGCACATTTATGTTATTCAACCATTTCTGTAGGTTACCCTACCTTGATAGCCCAACCAGAACTTCCAGAAGTGTCCTCAGAGTTACTTATTTGGGGTGAAATGAGACGTCCCAGGCCTAGTTACATCTTAGGAAAACCCCCATTCTTGTTGCAAAACTACTGCTTTGACGAAGTTGGAGCACTTTAAAAAGATTGAACGACATCCCTTGAGAACAGTCTCTCCCCCCCCCCCCCAAACACAGGCACCACTCCAGCAGGTAATGCAAAGATAACAAGTGGCTGGTACTTTGTCTAACTTCAATAGTTCCTAACTTCCTGGACAATTTTTCTGGGGCCAAAAAAATCATGATGCTCCGATAGGAACACCTCCATTAATCTTACCTGGGGTGACTGCATCGACCTTCATACTAACACACTCAACAATTTTCAGGGTTACTTCCCTTTATCTAACACATTTAAAAGCAGTTTACTATACTTTTGATTTCCTCATTTATTTGATAGTTTTAAAGGATGACAGAATACAAACAAATAAGACTTTTTAAAATGCTTTCATAATCTATGACTACTGTTCCCAATTAAAAGGTTTAAACAAAACTTTATATTTGGTAAGAGACAGTTGAAGCAATTCTTCACATCCTGATGAAATTTTCATTCCATTCTTACTATGTGGTTCTTGAGATATTAGCAAATGAAGCTACTGTATTTCAAACTGAAGGCAAACTTAAAGCAACCAGGAGTTATGTCATCTCATGAAATGCTTTGCTTCCAGTGTTTTCCAATCTATTGCATTGACCTTAATATAGATAGGAACATAATCTTCTCATGGGGATTGCAGTTTGCAAAGTCTGCATACCTCTCATGCAGTCACAGTACAAAAGCAAGAAATCATGTAGGAGGTATTGGTTGTAACATTTGTATGAAATAAAGCTGATTACTGTGTGGTTATATGATGATACTTGTGCTTGCTTCAAGAGAGTTAACTGTGGCGTGAAAATGTGACACCTTCCTCTGCTATTACCTCAAGGACCACAAACAGGAACACAATGCTTAAATTAAGTATCTGTGAAATATATCAATACTATATAATGCTTAAAACCCTTCTTTTATTCCTTTAAGTTTCAAGAAATTTAAAATCTTGAAAATTTGTGACAGTTTAGGGTACAAACAGAACAAGTCAAAATAACAATTCTATCAGTCTTTCACCTAGCAGCAGTGCATGTACAACTGTCATGCTGCTGCTAACACCTCTAGTGCAGATGTGGAAACAACAAAAGCACACAATATCCAATAAATACCACCCTACCATAAATACCCAAATGTTCAAATGTCCAGCAAACAAGCATGACTCGGCAACATCCGTGAAAAAGCTCATACTAAAATTAACCACAGGTCTATCAGAAAGTTCCCTCTGCTACCTTCTACCCACCCATATCTTACCTTCTAATGACAGGGGAATGGCCACCCCCTGTTAATACTTACACCTTCAGTGTGGTTTAAGGTCAGTGCACTTGCCTTCAGGAGGGTGCAAGTAAGGCAAGCACTTGTGACAGTGAAGACCAACTGTGGTGATCAGGTGATAAAATCACATGATTTGGGAAGAAATGGGAAGAAAGCAAATGTGAGTAAAAAACTTATCCCAATTAAAAAGGAGTGTAAATAAGCAAGACATTAGCCCCTCATTTCAAGGATGATCACTAATTTTGCAGTGTGTCATTTTGAAATTTTTGACAAAGTCATCAGTATAAATGCTTGGATGTTTTTCTTTTTGCTTTATTCTCAGCTATTTTGGTTTTGAAATTTTGCTTCAACCTTTTTTTCTGTTTACTATTTGGAATTTTCCAATCTTTTTTTAAGAGATGAAAATTATGGGGCTGGTTTCTTGCTTACAAACAAACCTCACAAATTAGTCTTAGAGTACTCCAGATAATATCTTTACACAGTAAATTGCATGAGAATTACAATATCTCTGTGAGCAAAATAGTATGTACATTTCAAAAACAAGGAACAAAACAGTTGTACTACAGCATGATTCCATTTTCAAGAGCTTCTGCCAGTCATTAGAAAGTATGATACACAACAAAGATAACTACCTCAGAAATTATCATCAAACCATCACTAATAATACTAAATAGTAAAGGTCTCTCATTCTCATTATAAGCAATACCTTATCTCAACTTGTGCATGTAACTTCTATAGCTTACAGCTTATTGCTTACTTTCTTTTTTTCATACCAATATATTTTCTTTATTTGCTGTTAGTCTTTAAAGACTATGGTTATCAATTAATGAAACACATTTTTACATTTTCCTTTTGTACATATTTACAATTTTTAGTTCACTAAGTGTTCTTGTATCCACCTTAAACATATCAACATTAAAGGATGCACAAATCTTAACTTGTGTTAGTGGTAGACCCATTATGGGGATGTGTGACAATGACAATACAATGCATTCTACCACACTGAATGATTGAGATGTTTGTCTCTTAACTAGTCAAGAGACTACAAAGATCACAAGTGAAAAAGCCATGAGCACATATTCACAATTCAAACCGGATTAAAATGTCTTCACTCCTTACCGAATCAGAAGGAGACAGCATGAAACCACGAATGTTCCTAGAAAAGAAGAGAAAGCTGGACTTGATAGAGAGGGCTTTACAATAACAGACAAGAACCAACCATCTGCCTTCACAAAAATAATCCACAAATGCAAAATTCTATTTCAAACTTTTGAATGATGGAAACTGTATTAAACAGAACTTCGTAAGAAACAGTGTAATATATGGTTACAAGAAGCCCCTTCTCAGAATTTATCCTTTTTTGAATATTTTGTTTCATATTTTGCAAACAGCTGTTGTGCATGTGGAAACAGACAGTTGGTTCCAATCTACACTTAATTCCTATTTCCAGAAATGAGCATGCATCACAATAAGCTCCATTTCATGCACATTAAACCAGTACTCCACGATCTATGTATATACACACACAAAGGGTTAAGGGTTTCACAAAGAGTATCAATTCATTTTCTTCAACCCAACCACATCTTCTTCTTAACCTCAGCAGTAAGTTACGACAATCAGTCACTTCATCAAATTTTATCATGCTAGATGCAAATTTCTCAAAATTCAATGCAGAACTTTAAATAACAAAGGAAATTCCATTCAGTCTCTGGATGATCAGAACTGATCATCTAAGTAGACCAAAGTACCTTCATCGGCAGATTTCAATAGCACTTCTCCCTCCCCACAAACTGCAGCTCTCTTGATTTAAATAGGCATTGATAACCTTCCTCTCCTCCCCCCCCCCTTCCCAGATTTCAGCTGTGCCAACCCCTTCCACAACCTGGTTGAACTACTGGAAAGTTTGACCATGTTGCAAAGCACATAATAACTGCATGGCCCCACTGCACTTTACCAACAAGAATGTACCGTCTTTGTAGGCAATGAAGAAACTACATTTTTTGTAGGGAAATGCATGTTCTTTGTTAGTCAATTACAAATGTAAAATCTTTATAATGTGATGTAAATACAATTAAAAGGGAAGATGAAGATAGAATACCGACCAATTGCTTGATAGGAGGAATGCATCTCTGTGCCACCATCATGATGGTGCCCTCAGTATAGAGACAGGAGTGACCTGCAAGAAAGCAAAAAAGAACCTCATAAAGCAAGATTAACATGTGTTCTATCCACACTTCTTTAATACATGATAGTTTCTCACTAGGTGAGCCACAACCAATGTGAAAGTTGCTTGTGACTCCCCTTTACAATATTTATTTATAACCAGCTACAATTTAATTTTATCAAAGTTCTTCATTTGAATGTTTTTGTCTATTTTATCTCAATGTTCTTTTCTTGCTATGCTTCCTCATGACATCATCTTTCTACACCAAACATTTACTTTGCTTGGCAAGCAACTCTGTTTCTGTCACTACGAACTGTAATCATTTAAGGTATCTTGTATCTTGCAGCTCCTGCACAGCATATGCAACATACCTGCAGTCAAAAGAGTCAAAAGTACATTAAAGACAGAAGTAAATACAGACCATTTTCATTCCTTGAAAAAACCTAACAACCTTTCTGTTGAATACAAAACCAACAACCCTGTCCATGTCTTTGACATCACTTTTGAGATTTAACTTTAAATTTCTGCTCCCTATCTTCCTATGCAACGTCAACATCTTCTGTATGTGGACCTGCATCTTCCTCTTGGAAAGCTGCCTCAGCCCTCTGGCTGCAGTATCTGCAAAACTCTAGGGACACTTTCTTATTCTTCACATGAAGACAAACACCTTGGACTTCTGACTTTGTAGAAAATACAGATGTCTGGTTTTTTTCCCTCAAGGAGGCTTCATACAAAGCACTTCTGGTAAGTGTGGTACCCTCAGAAGTACTTCTTCGAGTAGAATGCCTACTTGGTCGAGACTTGATCGTTTCAAGGCATAGAGGAGTTTTAATCTGCAGTGATTTTTTCTCACTGTCTTTTCTGGTTTTCTTACTTTTCTGCTCCTCCATTCTACCGAAAGCTGGCCTTTTCTTTATGGAAGACTCTTTTAATGAGAGATTCTTCTCAGCAAAAGGTTTTTTCTCAATAGAACTATGAAACGATAATTTGGTTGCTTTGATGTTGTTAAGCAGGCCAGCCAACTCACTCTGATTGGCTAACACTCCTTTCAAATACTCCACTTCTGCCTCCAAATTTCTCACTTTGTTAGTGAGTTCAACTCGACTGGCTTTCAGCACCTTGTTCTCTGACAACAGTTTCTCTACAGATTCCTCCAGCACAGCCATCCTCTTTTTCTTCCTCTGACGATTTAACTTGGCCATGATAGCATTCCTGTTTGGTCCTCTGTACTCCTTCTCGTGACCATCTTCATCAGGAAGGACTAAGACCACCTCTGGTGCATTGGGTGGCTGGGATGTCACACTCGAGGATGGAGAAGGTGGTAGGCAGTCCTCTCTATTGCTCTGAGCCTCAGATTGCTCTACTACCTCTATATTATCAAATTCTTCATCATCATCACTGTTATTCACCATATTTGGAAATGGACCAAGCAGTGCCACTTCCTTTGTCACATCTGACAGGAGAGCAGAAGTTTCACCCTCCATCTGCCTGATGTTTCTCAGCAGATCTGGAAAGAGCTCATTATCCTCTTCATCATATGGGGGACTCATGGTAATAGCACTTAGGTCCATCTGCAAAAAAGCATAACAAAAACATTATGAATAATATGTACATGTAAAATGAAGTCTATAGTACTATGACTGCAAAATATACTAGTTCACTGGACATCAGGTTCACAATTATTAATAATTATTCCCTTCAGTTATTTAAAAGAAAAGAAAATTATGCTGAAATTATACGGATCTTTTCGGATTCTGTGAAATTTACAACAGGCAGGGTGGGCCTTTAAATCAAACTACTTGATGACTCCACATGATTCCCTGGGTTTGCCTTAGGAAAACTTGTGCTATTTGTGTAATTTCAAAATTGCATGTAAATTTGGTGATGACAACAACGGACCAAAAATCGTACCAAACTTGACTTCATAGATATAAAGGAATCACACCATAGACAGTCTACAAAGAGTATCCTTGAAACAAGTTGCAGCGCCTCGAATGCTTTGGAAGCAATAGTTTTTTTTTTCTTTTTATTTATTAACTTTTCAGTGCAAGCATTTCCCTAGACTTGAAATGCATTACGAAAAAATGTATGATTATGGTAAACCATAGAAGAAAATTATTCTTAGAATTAATGATGATTGTGATTTAAAGCTGTTTGTCCTTCCAGATCCAGCAGCATCTGCCTGTGAATAGAGAAAACTAAATAAAATTTTGATTCTCTTATCAACTGCAACCATCACTTACATGATTTATTGTACATAACTGTTGTTATACATATTTCTTGCACATATATTGTGGTCTTGATATCATTCATCCACTTTTTTGTAGGAATGCATCGGATATCCGGTCCGGACTTTTCTCAAATTCTAGCCTGAATTACCTCCATCATCAAAAGATAGAGGTTACTTCACAGATAAATTTAAAACCTTTCCAAAAGTTTTCTGGCCATATAGCATAGCAGGAAATTGTCTCATTAAGGTGTTGTGTAGGTAATTGTGGCACTGACACAACATCCATTGTTTGGTCTTACAGCCTTTATAGGTATGTCCAAAATAAGTGGAGTTAACAATGAAGGCATTCAAAGTTAGCCTATGTCCACTTGAAGACATTCAAAGTTCGCCTATGTCCACTTTTATCACAGGACCCACAATTGTGAATGTTATAATGTATGAATATTTTATGTAACAGTTAATTAATATACTGTATCACGGTCTCTGTCAATTATTCGTAGACAATATGCACAAACTGGGTCACATTCATCAAGAACATTTAAATTTACAATCACTGTCAGTGTGAACAATTAAACTGATTTGCTTGTTTTAAAGAACTCTGCAGCATATCAAGTAAATCTTACTTTGTTAATTAATTTTCTGTCTACATTACTCTAGTCTAAACTCTACAAAATAACATCAGCTAGTTACCTACAGTGGGACCCACAGTAACACTAGCATGGAATCAACCACCTCTCCTCTACCTTGACACCCCCGCCTCCCCACCCCCCAGCCCAAAGTGCTATTTTTTAATGTTTCTCTTTACAAGTGAAACCAGAATGCAAAAATGCATCAAGGTTTCGATGATGCACGTTTTATTCCACGTAATGTCATGTTAGACGTTTCTTTCAGTCACTGGTCAAATGTCATCTTAACATATTGGAAAATACAGTTTTGTGTTTATATTTGATCTTGGGAATTCTTGGGAAATTTTGCATTTTGACCT
>WURT03121414.1:14598-29895 GCA_009936505.3 Holothuria glaberrima | reverse complement strand
TCATCTTCTCACCATAATGCATCCACATACTACATATGATATCTATCCAAGCTTCCTGCCTTGAGATGTCGTGTTAAGAAGCTTTTCGGCTTTTGACCTCTGGTGTCCTCAAATGACCTTTGACCACCACCAAAAACAATAGGGTCCACCCTCTAACCATATAAAGTCTATATACCAATCATGAAAAGTGCCAGTCATTGCTACCTTGAGATTGATGTCTACAGTACAAGCCATTTACAAGGTTTTCATAGTTAAACTTCCGGTGACCTCAAGTGACCTTGACCTCCAACAAAAACAATAGGGTTCTTCTTCTTAACATGACAAATCTATATACAATATATGAAAAGTGTCGGTCATTCCTATCTCGAGATATCTTGTTTACAAGGTTTTCGCAGTTTAACCTCCGGTGACCTCAAATGACCTTTGACCTCCACCAAAACAAGGCGATCTTTTTCTTAATATGACAAATCTATATAGAGAATATGAAGAGTGTCGGTCATTCCTATCTCAAGATATCGTGTTTACAAGGTTTTCAGCTTTTGATCTCTGTTGACCACAAATGACCTTTGACCTCCACCAAAACCAATAAGGTTCTTCCTCCCAACATGACAAATCCATATACCAAATATGAAAAGTGTCGGTCATTGCTATCTCGAGATATCGTGTTTACAAGCCATTTTCAAGGTTTTCGCAGTAACCTCGGGTGACCTCAAATGACCTTTGATCTCCACCAAAAACAATAGGATTCTTCCTCGGAACATGACAAATCTACATACCAAAAATGAAAAGAGCCGGTCATTGCTAACTCGATATATCGTGTCTACAAGGTTTTCGGTTTTTGACCTCTGGTGACCTCAGATGACCTTTGACCTCCACCAAAAACAACAGGGATCTTTCTCTTAACATGACAAATTTATAGACTAAATATGAAAAGTGTCGGTCATTGCTGTCTTGAGATATCGTGTTTACAAGCTAGGCTTGACATACACACATACATACCCACACATCGCATAGATTCCTTGCCTGCCTTCGGCAAGGAATCAAAAAGGAAGGTTCACAGCAGAAACCAAATACCATTATTTCATCGTGCTAGAAGTCCAAATGGAGCCAGTGATATGAACAAATTAGCACCAGAGAGGAACATGAAAGGGCGAGTAGAATTCCTGAAAGACTGGTTGTCTCAAACACTTTGATTTGGAAAACATTGCTTGCGTTTTCACCGTGACAACTTTTTTGCGTTTTTTTTTTTGCCTACCAAAATCTGTTATGCGCTTAATTAAAATGCAGCTAAGTACACACTTCACGGTACATTCAAGGGAACAATTTCAGTAGAATAAATTAATCTCTGGGGATGGTATTTAGATGTAATAAGGTCTGTATGATACTTTAGAAGTTAAATTTTTACGGACCCGCCCCACATCTTCTCAACTTACACTGTGTTCTGCTCTGTAAGCATGCTTACGTCATTTCTGTTCTCAAAATCCTTCAGGGACAACTAGTAATGTCCAGACAAGGCTTAATTGCTTGGCAAATGCTGCGCAAAAGGGCAGGACTCCTTTGTTAACCCACATTCTCTTTAGATAGCATCATATTGATGTGATTTTCAGGCCATATAATATTGTCAATTACTATTCAACTGCTCCTGCATGACAGTAGCACAACATAGTCATAGACTTGCAAGTTTCATATCGAGTTATTGTTAATGTAAAACATTTGAACATCAACATAATAAATCTGACCTGAACTATACATAAAATAAAAAAGCAATTACTCCTAAGTGGTATGTACACTTAACAGACCTACATCCTAGGTTTAATTTGCAATCATATATGTTTAGTAACATCACAACTACAAAATGTGATTCTAGTACAACGGTGTACAGGTACACTTATTAGCAGATTTGGTCAGTGTGAACTCTTCAGAAGATACTTATGGCCTAAAGGTCATCAAATATTTAAAAGAGTTCTCCATTCATGCAGAAAACTACCCGACAGTTCCCTTAAGGTAAATCCCTATCCCTGGATACAGCAAATTGACGAAAACAGGGTTCTGGTCTCAAAATTATTCGAGTGTAAAATTCGGGTTAATTTGGTGTATATTTGATCTTTCATGATCACACAGCCCTTAGGAACCCTTTTGCTGTTCAATCAAAACCTGCAAAACTCTTCATTGGTCTTGTAGGTAGCACATCATCATTCATTGCTCCACTGACATGCACACAACATTTGGTCTGTCTCGTTTACACACAACCCGTGTAGGAAAAGTACAAGCTACCCAATATATCAAAGACAACAGTAAGCATTCCTTTCAGATGGATTTCAAGTTTTGTATTACGAAAATGCTGATTTTGAACTAGGAGAGCTTGTATCATTGGACAATGCATCCTGTCTTTTCCTTCATTCAAAAATGTCATTTCCAGATTCTCCGAAGCCTTTGTTTCCTGAACCCAGGGACGGGTTTATCTTGGGGGCGCTGGGCACAAACTAAAGTGGGGGCCCTTCGACTATAATTCTCCACAAGACTACAGTAGCGCAAGTCACGAAGAGTGGGCAAAGGTTGCAGTCACTTTCACCCGCTAGAAATGAATTAGATAGATTTCCTTCTTACGTACATGTCAGCCTACAAAACCAAAATTAGAAAAAATGATCACCCACAAAATACTCCCAAAATTACAATAATGTAAGTTTGTGGGGGCCCCTGGGCACGTGCCCCGCTGGCTCATGCTTAAATCGGGGCCTGCCTGTACCCCACGCCAAATATTCCCTTGGTCCCCACCAGTGGTCATAAGAGCTCCCCTGGACCAGGCGAGCTCAAACTGCGTTTTGCTCTCCCGCAATTAAAAGGAACATCAAAGTCATCCTGTTATTGAAAGACGCTGTCCAAAATGAGACGCCTTAAATTTGATAGTGAACCGAGAATAACCATCATACTCAGTGCCTCCATATATCCTCCAATTTATGAAGCTTTTTATTTTAATGTACAACAAATCAAATTTTCAGTTCTTAATACTTTTCAACAAAAATCACACAGAATACTCACATTTATGATTTTACAGTGGCACACAAGCCTTTGCATCTCAATACGAACTTCGAGAATGCGAACACATAGGCTCCAAGTTTTATTAGCCTATCAAACCAACTGCCTCAAACCGCTGCCTTTTTTATATTTAACATCATATATCCACACCGAGGTCTACGTGGAAATATGTGATATTGTAATATCCTCTACCTGCTCTCTGGGACTCTCTGAGATGACCCTCCAGTCTTAGTTCTGTAACACATTATCCCATAGCGGCAACCGGACCATAATAATGTGGCAATACTCTCTAATTATTCTTTCAGCTTTACCTTTGCTATCTTTAAATCATTTCGTCTGGGTTGGGTATTACACAGCCTCTAGATCCTTACATCATAAGTCTCAGTTAGTTGCGCGTTGTTAGCTTGCGGAATTGTTGAAGTTAAAAGCCTTTCCAGACGACGTGTTAATCCCACATCTGTTCAGGAATGTTCATAACAACTTTATCGTGTACAATACAAGACATGGCTCGGCTGGGATATTTTACATTTCAGGCACCGCATGAATGGGACAAACTCTCCATAACGAGGGACCGAGGTTGCATTAACTTTCACGTCACCCGGAGGCAGGATCTGAACTGTTGAAGGCTGAAATTTAGGTAACAGTTTTACTGTCAACCCAAAATTTGGGTCCACCAGAATTCAATAACCAGTCGCTTGTAGCTGCCGGGGTTTGAATTGTTACCGACGGGTAAAATAGTCTCCCATGGGGTATATCCTGGCACTACGGCTGGTACGATCTTAATTAGAAATGTGGTTAAATAAAGCATTAGCTCAGTGAGGCGTATCCTTGCTAAGATCTAGTCTAACGTTAGGCCGTAGAGGGGAAATATTCCCATCCCACACCGTCCAATTCTCCCAACTTTTTTAGATCTAGCCCCGTCCATAACTTTCTTTAGCTTTTCCTTGTGCAGATACCAACATAGTTTATTGTTAAGGTCATATCCTGGTGAGAATACAAGGCCCTAAAGGGTACCCAAAACGCTCTCTGTGCATGCTGTGTAACATGAACTGCTTTGCATCTTTTGAATTTTGTAACTCTCATGTCAATCAAAGAGTAGTCACCAGCTGAGACTTTTGATTACCCCCAAGTAAAAGGCACACTTGGGGTAATACAAGTCCGTCTTTAAAAGATGAGTTCAACGTAGTTTTTATATGTTAGAAAGGTTCTCAGTCTAAGCACTCTAGTGAAATTTGCATTCAAATCTCGATGTGTAGTTTTCAAAAAATTATAGCATACGATGTTGTCCCATTTTGTGCGAAAAGTTAACTTGAAGCAAGCACTTGTGACATCATAAGCTCAGCAGGGAGCAGTCACTAGATCTTACTTTAATGGTCTCTCTTTTGTTTTTCTGTAGACTTTACATCCAAGTTTCTCTTTATAATTTCACATGTTATCGAAATGTGAATGCATGAGTGTCATAGGAGCTTTGCATACTACGAATTCTCCATGGGAAGCTCATATCTTTTTCAATTTCAAGGTCAAAGCAACAGATTGAAAACCAAAGAGCACAAAACAGTGCTCATCAATGTGACGGACGAAATGAAAATTTCACCTGAATGCTGAGATTTAAAGGCACTGTGCCATCCTCCAGACATATTTAGGTATAACCCAATAGTTCTTATTGCGAATGGTGAATGCACTTTGATTGACATTCAGTCCCATATTAGCTCCTCTCTGGTGGTCAATTACGTCTGTTCAGTCAGTTGTGTTCTCAACTAAGCTTGCGCACAGTTGTGTGTCAATACACCTGGGGATTTGAAGCTCAATGCAGGTAACTATGGCACTGTATTAGAGGGTGTACGAGAAAGGTGTTTTTGCTTAAATCGGAAGAGGGGCTAAGAGTGAACATAGTAAGGAAATTTTGTATTGTCTGGGGTGAGGTTATAGAACCATTAATTCTTCTTACATATATCAAAAACAAGGTTTGCTCACCCCTTTAAGATAAAATAGCTGTTAGAAATGGTCAGTACGCTAAAGAGGCTTTGTCTGTGAAGATAGACATTTTTTTGTTTAAGCAATCAAGTTGAATACTGAAGTTTTAATTTGAAGAATAACACTAAGAGTTTCCGCGACTCTTCAAATATTTACAGAATCCATCTAGTTACGCTATTTTTGGAAGATAGCCCACAAAATGCTTCCGTTTTCAGGGGGCGCATTGCGTAAGCTTGGACCAATATTCCATACACCAGAACTGTAATATCCGCCGCCTTGGGTCAATTTTTATCTTCTAAAGTATGGTCGAATCGCGTATTTTACTTTCAAGACGGCAAACATACAGAGTACAAGTTAGTTATTAGCTCATATCTGTTATTTAGCCTACGTTTATTTGGATGGCACATTTTGGCGACCAGTTTTTCATACAGACATTGATTAATTATTTAGTGATATTAGATTAAGATTTAGCACATTTAATAATTTTCTACTTACAGACCATTGACATCTTTCAAGAACCAACTATAGTACTCAATTCCATGTTGTTTCTGTATTTGTCGTTGCGGAATGAGCTTAAATGATTTCTACACCTTGAAATGGCTTTCTAAAAGGTTACTGGTTCATGTTGTTTGCTATTACACGGTAACTTGGTAAATTAATCTTTCCGTGAGACACCTGTCAACTAATGGACACTTGTCCGCCTTACGGCAGTTGTATTTCTTCCGCAAATTATCCTGAAGTGGGGAGTATTGCTTATTGCAACAGTCACAAATAGTACCTTAGGAATGGGCAGATAATTCCCTGTAAAGGGGCTGTTGCATCATCCAAAACATATTTTGCAATATGCCTATATCTAAGTACATTTGGTGACTGCTCTTTAATTGAATTTCATTCTTACAAAAGCGTCACTCCCTCTGTCTAGTTGATCAATTATGACTTGTGCAGTCAGTTGTGTTCCCATTTAACTTTTTTTGCACAAGAAGTGTGTGGACTCATGAATATGGTCTTGAACAATCAAACTAAGTGCCAGTCGGTTACAGTAACTTTGGCTGGAAATAGTGTGTGCCATTGTACCAATAGACAGGTGTTTCTCTTTTAAGTTTGACGAGGTACTAGAAGAAACAAACGTCTGAACAAATTTGAGTTTGCAGGGCTTTAAATCGAATCTGTATCGTCGATTAACTGCTCTGTGAACGAGAGTGATATTTAACCTAAACTGACCACAAGTGAATTGTCAAATCATAATTGTCTGGTGAACATTTAAAATATGAATGTCCGTGAATTTCACTTTTATTTTCATTTATTAATTTTGTTTTGGCATTGATAAGGCTCTTCCTGTCACTAATAATGTGTAACGTAAGTAAGATTTTCCAAACTTTTCAACTTAATTAAAACGTTCTTGATAACTAAATTCAAGTGAATGTCAGTGTAACGTCCAAGTGTAATAGGAAGTCGGATATCAAGGAGGACGACAATTTGGATAATGGTCGAGTAGCATAAACACTTGAGCACACACAGTGGAGTGTATCTACAGTCTCTTAAAACATATATACAAGTAAAAAGGTTTGAACGTACAAGCTTCTCAATCTGAAATAAACATACAAACATCATGGACTATTTGCTCGTTATCGTCACGTGTGCCCCTTTCGCGATATATTTTGCTAGGGTAAGGATGCCCAAACTTTTGGAAACCTTGATTTTGGAAAACTACTGTCAAATAGAGTAAAAGGTAAATAGGGCAAATGAGTGAAAGGCAAACGTGTGTAATAGCAGAGTCATTACCAGGTCACTTCTTAGAGACTAGAAGATGATTTATGCATTAGTGCCAATGGAATAATCACAGGGGAGGCTCAGAGACCCCACGGGTGAATCGCACAAATTAAAATGAAGAGAAGTAGCCGAAAAGTATAAAAATGTCTCAGATGACTGCCTTTGCAATTATAACGTCGTACAAAAACATAAGTTTTCCAAACTTTCCCCGAAAGGATGATTTCCAAGCTATGCGTGCGTGTTCATATCCAGTGATGAATTAGAGTATAGGTACTCAAAGGGCAGCCCACGGGCCATTTGCGACTCAGGACTTGCACTAAATGTCCCCCCCCCCTTCCCTAAGATTCCAGAAGTCCAAAACTATAAGAAGAAATCCAAAGTAAAACTAGTGTAAAAGTGGCTCAACCCCACCATGAAAGGGATACTGTTAGACATCCTAAGACTCTTGCAAATATTCAACATACTTTTCTCCATTAACCAACTGATTGATTCCGTCAATTAGCCTCCGATGTGATAAATCTTTACGAATGGACTTCTCATTCCAATTTCACTGCCCGTTTGTCAGTCTCATGAACTAATGAACTATCACTCTTGTAACGTATATCCTTTAAAGATAAACTTGAAATGTTTTAGCAAACCAACATGTAAACAGGGAATGCACAATAAGGTTGCAGAATGAAACCAGTTGGGTCAAAAACCTTTCTTAGCGCTGAAAACTGAAAAGAGGGGGAAGGGAATACCATATACCAAAGTGTGGTGTTCTAGTGGGATTTGAAACTCTTGTCGTACAAAAAAATAAACTTTACCGAAAATACGTCAAACATCCTACTCCTGAGAATAAAGCTGCTTATGATAGATTCAGAAACAAACTTACAACTGTTATTCGTATTGCCAAGTTTAATTACTATCACAGGGAATTTAGCAATCAGAGTATAAAAGGAACATGGAACGCCATTACGGTATTTCGGTATTCGAAAGTGCAATAATGTTCAAGACCTGAATGAAAATGTTAAGAACATTTCTGATGTCGATTACTTTGTATATATTGGACAAACCCTGTCTAGTAGTATCGTGAATGATGCTAATATTTCTTTTGTGAATTACTTGCCACCTATCAATGAAAATTGTATGTTTTTGCACCCCACAGACGATTCCGAAGTTTAAAAAATCTTAAAAATTTAAAAGAAACCAGCTCAGGACACGATGAAATTAACTGCAAAGTAGTAACAGCAGTGGCTCATTTTATCGCTAAGCCCTCATGTCATATTATTAATCTATCATTAAAAAACGGTATCATACCAACCGACCTGAAACAAGCTAGAGTCGTCCCAATCTTTAAAAAACAGTGAAAGAACCCAGAAGAATAACTATAGACCAGTTTCTGTCCTGCCAGCTTTTTAAAAAATCTTTGAAAGAATTTAGTTTTCTGACAACTTGTAAAATTATTTATAAAAATCAGTATGGTTTCCTTCCAAGGAAATCTACGACTCATGCTTTGATCAGTTTTATTGACAATATTGTTAGTGCTTTTGAAAGTAATAAGTTCTCATGTGGCATTTTTCCTGAACTTTCTGAGGCTTTTCACATGCTAGATCACGACATTCTTTTATACAAGTTGTATCATTACGGTGTAAGAGGAACAGCCTTAACTGGTTTAAAGACTATCTTTCTAACAGGACGCTGCGTGTCAGTATTTCCAATTTTAAATCTCATCTCTGTACTATGAACACTGGTGTTCCCCAGGGATCTATTCTTGGACCTTTACTGTTTCTGATTTACATTAACGGTTTTCCCCCTAGCAAGCCCCAGGTCTATGTTCACCTTGTACGCTGACGATATTAATTAGCTTATTCATCACATTAAGAGTGACATTAGGAATGTAACCACTTGGTTTTCTGCCAACAAATTACATTTAAATGCCAAAAAATCTACAGCTGTCCTTTTTCGCCCCCATCAGAAACGGCTCAGTCAGTACTGGTATCTCTATCCAAAACAATTTTATTCCTTCTGCTGACTCCGCTGCTTTCTAGGGGTCATTATCGATAGTCATCTAAGTTGGTTACCTCATATTAATATTATTTGCAGGAAGCTTGTTAAAGGCTCCGGTATTATCTCAAGGTTAAAATATTTTCTTCCGGGAAGAAGATCCTTCTTTTTATTTACAATTCCCTTATTTTGCCTTTTATTTCCTACTGTTCTATTGTATGGGATGAATGCTGCTTCTACAAAAGTAAAAAAAAGGTTAGGTGTTCAAAAGCGAATCTTTGGTGCAAACGATGGCAAGTCACATATGGACCATTCGAAACCCATTTTTAAGGAATACAAATCTTTAACCGTCTTTGGTATATCTAAGTATCAAGAAGCTGTATTCATGTTCCAATCCTACCACAACTTATTACCATATTCACTCTCCGAATTTTTTACTCTTCGTGGTCATTGTTATGATACCAGAGACGATTTTTTTTATACCACCCCATTTTGTAGACTCGCAATTAGCCACCGTAACGTAAGATATTTAGGACCGTTCACATGGAATGTTCTCAGTGACTCAATAAGAAATTCTTCCTCTCTATTAAGCTTTAAAAGAAGTTTCAAATCCTACTTGCTATCTTCTTACATTTAAAATGCATTCATACTGTTTTCTAGCCATGCCTTTTTTCTCCCTTGTTTTGTTTCATGTCTTTGTCCTTAATCGTGTTAAATGCGTCAAGTTATTTTCCAAGTGGTGCTATCCCCCAACCATCTAGTTATGTTTTTTTTATATGTCTTATGATTACTGTAAATTCTTGTATTCTATACTGATTACTGTAAATTTTTGTATTCTGTACTGGTTGAAATAAAGTTGAAATGAATTGAATTGTAATTCCTATTTTTAAACTCTGATTGCGATGTAACCTGTGATTTTGCAGTACCTAAAAGTAGCTAGGTTACTTTGAAAGGTAAAATGATTGAGAGTATTTTGCTCTGTTATCCTCTCTCACAGACTTCAGAAAAAATTGTTTTCATATCTAGTTGACCTTATCAAGTCAGTTGGACACTTTTCTCTTTTGGAACAAGACGCACTGACTTTAGCGAGTACAACAAGGAGCGAAGAAAGGTTTGCTGTTATAAAAAAAAGGCATTACAACCTACGTAATATTTTTATACCTTATCAGTGAAACAGGACAGACCTGTAGCCAATTTATACGGTTGAATAGGTCTATGGATGCCCCATCAGTATCCCGCACGCCTTTGCTTAAAGGAAAAATGCAGTCCCCCAGTTTGAATTAGTGTACCCCGTCATCCTGCTTCAGGAATAGCTCATATCGATCATTTGACAATATCTTTGTTGCTTATTTGTTAAATTCATGCAGAATAACTCCCTGCTTTACCTTCAATAATCAATGTCTTTATACAGAAAAATAATGAAAGATATTTGTGAGCAAAATAAGAGGAAATTTGTAGAATGAAGCAAATTTTTGAAAACAAACTTGGGTCGACTGTTTCCGCCTTTAATTCTTCATTTATTCAAAACTGTTGCTGCAGAGTGAGCTAGCCATGAAATTAGCACAAAGTTCTCACTACGTGTGAGAGCCCCAATCAGACACATCATTAAACTTGATTTTTGATGAAGGATTCTTTTGCGATAAGAAACATGAACTGAAAATTGGAACAAACAAGAACACATTGAATGAACGAGAATGAACGAAAATGAAGTGAAATGATGGCAAAGAAAAGAGCACTGAGATTGGGATGAATAAGAGTGAACTGAGATTGGGATGAACAAGAGTGAACTGAGATTGGGGTGAACAAGAAAAAACCGGAATTAGGATGAACAAGGATGAACTGAGATTGAGATGAACAAGAATGAACTGAGATGGAGAAGAAGTTAACTGAGAATGCCAAATTAGAGACCGACTTCAGTTGATCACATCGTTATTTTACATAAGCTGATAATTCTGATCTGGAGCTTAGTAACAATGACGGGTTAAATAGTATTTTATGTTAACGATGTTTGACTGATGTTAAAAACGACAGACTGTGTATAAAAACTTCAAGGTATTGAAAATGAAACTAAAACACTAAAATACTTCCAACCGGCTTATTTCGTTGATTGATATCACTCTCATCCCATATCCAAAAGTGGAAACATCAATGAATGAGCTTATACAACTTATTTAGACAAAATTTATGTTCTTAAGTAAGCTCTACATTCATGTCAGTGATTTTCAAACTAATGTATAACTTGCAAACACGTTTCAACGATTTGCAGCTCGAGTTGTCTATCCCTAGGGCCTTACGGACACAACTTTAAGATAAATCAGGACTCTTACAGATTTTTACAAAAAGACGCGTTGAACAGAATACTGATATTAAAGTCGACTAAAGGATAGATCAGTCAGCACCGTGGTCTACAACACATAATTTAAGACCGAATGTAGCTTTTCACAATCTGTAAAATTGTGTCAGCTTCAAGCTTTCAAATTCCGAAGTTTACCAGTGTTTTACCACCTAAATTGCCCGAGGTATGAATAAACTCTGAAAATGAGCGGTACATAAATTATTGATGTTCTGTACAATGCTTTACTTTGCGGTATTATCAACCAACGTGATATTGCTATACTGTGTTGGGTAATTTGGGTTGATGCAGGTGGGAAATTTTAATTCTTTCTTGTAGCTATATAGTTAAAGGATTTCAACATCATGAAAGCCTGAGTAAGCTTTACGCTGGAAGCTTTATTTTTGAATATCTCAAGGATGTAATGTGGATTTTGTTGCGTGTGCAAAAAAGTGTTGATACTGCAATATGATATTACTAAAATGAGGTCTGTTGCGCCAGATACCTTCCACTTTGCAATAAAATTAAAACCAGGTAAATATAGAATTGGACATAACATGTCTGGCAATATTAGTAATTTCAGAAACGTCTCAACAGTCTGGTTTTCAAAATGTTACTGAAGACGTGTAGCTTTTAAATCATAAACAGTCTCATACTTTTTTCTTTGCTTTAAAGGAATGGAAAAGTGTTTCTCAATATGTTCGCTTTGTAAATGGACATTAAAAGAAGTACCGGTAACAGGCCCGTCAAGCCGAGCTGAAATGTGAGGTGGAGAATTGGAACCCCACTCTCTTTGATAGGAATGTATGCACGAGTTATAGCCTAAGTCCTTACCGATTTACGGGATCCAGGGTGAGATCTCCAGAAGTTGTTGGGTAATGGGGAAGGGGAACATACATGAATGATATGTGACACGCCAAAATGAAGTTCTCGCTAGGGGTAATTTCCTCTTCGACGGGGGGAGGGGGGTAAAGTCCCTGCTAATATACGTTGGGGTCGACGACGAGGTCGCTGGAAGCTTATGGAGTAATTCTTAAATGGTAACACCGTTGCAATTTATCTGTCTTTTAACGTTCAAAATTCAGATTATTGATGTACCTTGGCAACTCTGTCAAAAAGAGTCACCACCGAGTGATAATACAAACAAGCAAGAGACGCAGAAAATACTGTCTTTTGAAAAGGTTTCCGTGCAGGGATACTACTTCACATCAAGTTCATCAAGGTACGAACGTTTCTCACAATATTACATTTCTACATGATACCCGCTTGATACCAAGATTAGTTAGAGTTAGAGGAGTACCCCCATTTTTCTGAAAATAGTTTTCGCAAGAATTGTCACGTTTGTGATTGCCGTTGAAATTGACAATTGGACGCCGTGTGTGGTGGCAGTGACGATAGGGCACCAAACGCGCAGAATGTGCATGTGCAATAATTTTCCACGATCATTCAATTCTGTATTCCTGCCACAGGCGTAGGAAGCGGGAGAGCTGGGATTTAGCCCCACCCCCTGTCAAAATGTGGTGGTGCGAAACTCTGCTTTCGCCCATAAGCGTAAGGGGGCTCTTTCAATTTGGGGGCAGACAATTTTTTGCCCGAATCTCAAAAAAGTGCCCACATTCAAGGGCATGGATCCATCTCCAAAGACGGGGGACTTTTCACCATTAGCGAATCGCCTTCCTGGTTAGAGGTCAAGGGGAGACGGGTGGAAAATTTTTGCTCACGTAAGGTGTGCTAGATATAAAATGGTGCTACATTTAGTGCTAAATATTTGTTGGATATATTTCCAAGAATTTCTCCTTTTGTAGGAAGTCTTTTCATTTTGCTTGTTTTTAGTTTTGTATTAAGTGAATTTTTACTCAGTTCTTGGGGTAAATCAGAACCACACTGCGTGAAGTAAGTGAATAGTAAATTGTTAGACTACATATACCATTAACATGTTTACTCATATCTTATGAAATATGGTTATTGAAACGATTAGGACTGCGCATGTCAGAGCCTTTTTGAAAGCCTGATAGAGGTGATACTGGTAGTAATTTTCAGTCCCATTACACCACTCAGGGACACCTTGTCCCTGCAGTTGGCAAACACATCTCTACGATTGCATGGAAGTCAAATCTCAACAAACCTTTCCAATATTTTCTTTAACTTTACCAGCACTAGTAAGTTTTAGTTATTTTAGTAAGTAGTGCGAGAGGAATTTTGTGACACAAAACGGACGGCAAATTACGAGGGCATCACAACCAAACAACTACATGCGCGCGAAGCGCGTAAATTTTTGCACATTTTGAGGAATTCGATCAAAAATTCGGGAAGTCACTAGAAAGTTCGGGCAATCTCTTCACTTTCTCTTCATTTCTACCGGAATTTCACCTATTCTGTGCCCGAAGTTTTGTCATTTTTTGCCCGAATTTTCGACCTCAGAATTTTTTTGGGGGGGATTCTGCCCCCTGCCCCTCACCTCGTAGGCCTGTGCTTCCGCCCACCAGATCCAACGACGAAAATCCCTTATTTGTCTCTTCTGTAACAAGTGTCAAAAATGTGCAGTAATTCACCTTCAAATTTTTCCAAATGATGCACCAAATTGCATCTAAGGACCCTCAAATATCCAAAAAATTTTCCAAAGGGGAGGGTTCCCCCTCCTCTCCTTAGACCCTCCCCCAGGACGGCGATACGAAACAAGGTTCAGCCCCCAGTCTCGTAAGAGCTTCCCACGCCAATGATTCCTGCCATAATAATGTGTACAGCAACAAGGGTAAAGGCCTACCGTTTAATAATGTGTATATATTTTGAGAAGGTAACGAAGAAATGGAATTGAAGTGAAGGTGTATGCGCGCGAAAATTTGCGATGGAAACACCATTAAAATACATTCATCATCGATTTGAAAATACACCCCATCCGCCCCTCCATATATCTATAGCTTGAAGATCTTTTGGATTCAATTATTAATAGATAAAAATCAATTGGGGTACCGCGTGCTCGGTATTGGACGCTGTCCAAGAGAAAGTGATAGCTATGAGACAAATTTGAATGGTAAGGGCGCTGCAGAAATGAAGGGACCGTGCCATAAAATGTTTTAATTTATTTTATATTGCATAATGTGAAACCCCGTGCCATAACGAGCCACAGAAGCTTACCACCCACACTGGTCAGTCACTAAACCACCATCTTCAAGTCTCAAAAAAGTGAAGAAATGTGACCCCTGCCCCCTTGCCGCATGACTGGCGGCCTTGTTCAGTATTGAGATCGACACGCATGATTTAGCATAGCCGCAAATGTGTAAGACTACCGACTGGAACGTTTAAATTTAGCTCTTGTGTTTTTGCAATCATTCAGTGGTGTAGCCTTCACTACAGAGGAAAAGGAAGGACATAAACAAAATCCTATTATCCAAAAGAGCTAAATCTATTAATGAACAACATATTAAGGTTTTTGAGAGAACTGTTCTACTTTCCTGATTTCAAAATTTTACCAAGATACCACGGTACGAATATCCTCATCCTTGGGCTGACTTTTGACATTTCGAGCTTATCAGCAGCCGATAAAGCTTTTAAATAAATGAAAATGTAAGAAACCGCTTCTGATGATAGGCTCCGAGGTCTGTTTTAACTCTCTATGACGCTTAAGTCTTGACAAAGCACTTGCGCGAGTCATTGCTATCGACTCGTTTTCATAACGAGTACCTTATTTGTGAGGAATCCGTTACAGGTACCTGGTAGTTGTTCTGTTATATATGTATACATATATACAAATATATAATATATATATATATATTATATGAAAAGTAGAACACACCACAAACGCTCTAAAACATGGGTCACGAGGGAACTGACCAACATTTTGGGTCAAATGAAGTATTATTTGGGTCATTAATTGATCCAATAATTTTAGTCGGTTTCCTCCTGACACACTTTTGGTTCAAATTGACCCAACTGTTTCTACAGTGAAGAAGACAATATCAGAGGATAGACATGGCAACCAAACAGCGCATACTTAGGACACCGATGTGTACTTTTTCAGGACAAAATGTTAAGTGCAGTGGCGGATCCAGAAAGGGCGCAAAAGGCGCGATCAATCAAACCTTGCGCCCCTCTATTAAAAATTCCTGGATACGCCCTAGAACCGAATGTCAATTTACACAACATCTGACACATCAAAGAGGTTAAACTCCTTGGAGAGGGTAATAAATCACCGATTTGTT